>JABFPB010002232.1:0-20921 GCA_022817645.1 Ceratoteleas bidentatus
ACCCGCGGCCACAGGCCGGGGGCCGCGCCACCGGGCGTGGAAACGGGGCTGGGGGTGGGTGACACGGAGGAGGCGCCGCCGCCGAAGCAGAGGCGCCGCGGCCGTCCTCCGCTGGACGACCCACCGTCGGCGCACGATGTCTTCACCCCGAAGATCACCTACATCACCGGAAACGTAGGCACAGAAGGCACTATTTCTGTTAGCCAGGTTAGCTGAGAGCTTTAGATAGCACGGTTTTTCCGTACCACCTTGGACCAGCGTTCCGAGATCAGGAGGGCCCGCGAACCATCGACCCTTAGCTAGGCAGGGGGCGCTGCGCTCGTCCCCGTCAACGCCGCCGGAGCTTCTCGCTTTTCAAATGTATCCGCCGACAAAATGCGCGTTTGAACGTCTGAAAGCCAACACTCTTAAAAGTATCCAAAATGTTCACATAACGTTTATTTCATATTAAACGTTTAGTGGATTTTAAACGTTTATATAACGTTTTGAGCTTTGTGTTCCGTTAGGTTATTTATTTATTTTTTTTTTTATTTAAATGATGAGGAATAGTTTTTGTTCATTCTGTAGGTAATTTTAGCGTATCCAAATAAAAGAAATGTTCAACTTCTTTTTATTAAAACTGGAACTAAGTTGCATACTTGTAATTTACTCAGATCCACTTAATTTAATAAAATTTGTGAAAAATGGAAATATATAGTGAAAAGTACACTGTTAAAAATATCCGTAAATTTAATGTACTTTTCATGCAAGAACTGGAAGTTCATTTCAGACATGTAACTTAAATTGACTGCACAAAATACTGAAACTGTATCTAATCAATGTATCAAAGGTCATTACACTGTAAAAAAAGGTCTACAGATTTTACACAATTTGGGTTTGCACTATGCACTCTATGAATAAAATTTACTCAAAATTGAGAAAATTTTACACAATTTGAGTTTGCACTATGCACTGTATGAGTAAAATGTGCTCAAAATTGAGTAAATTTTACTCATAGAATGCATAATGCAAACTCAAATTGTGTAAAATCTGAAGACCTTTTTTTACAGTGTAATTTTATGGAACTTGTACATTAATTTAATGTTATGGTACATGTTCCGCAATTGGACTTCTGAAATGTTTAACAGAATATGGTGAAAATTATTTCCATTCAGATGGTGTATCGAAGGATATCAGATATCAGTAAACTGATTCCAAATATGGAATTCACATTCAAGGTTTTCTATGCTATCATATTCAGGAAAAGAAATAAAAACTTAACAGTTTTTATTTCAAAAATATGTACATAGTTAAAAAGTATGTACATATTTTTGTATGCCAAATAAGTTTAATAGTTTTTAGTTATATATTGAATTTTACAATTGAAAAGTTCTTGGTAAATATAGTAAAAATAGACGAATCCCCAGTGTTTTCGACAGATGTTCAAACAAACATTTTCAAGTGCGATACTACGTCTCATTTCCAATATTGTTTGGTCATTGGTAATGTCATACACAACTGATTTTGAGTCGTCTTCGTTGTTGTTTGTGTGAACTTTTTATTCATTATCATTTTGAGCGATACAATGGGAAAGTTGCCTATTGCAGCTGGGCACTGCAATTTTTTGTCATGCCTTTGACAATGAATCACAAAAAATTCATGTAATGCGTTTTGTTGACAGCTTTCGTTTTCGAATCTGCGGTGTTCATGTCATACTTCATTTTCGCAGTGTATGTTTGGATTGTCCGCATTTAGCTCCATTTTGATCGGAAATTGAAATCGCCTTGTTGTCGAGCAACCAGTATGTTATAATTTTTATGAAAAGATAAGTTAGCGATATTTTGAAATAAAACAGCACCATTACCAGCAATAAAATTCAACAAGCGAAAAACAAGAAAAACTGCCTTTCAAGATATTTCAGTTTTGTTTTCCTTTCTTGAATGGCGTCATTTTCTAAGATACTTTTCGTGTATTTTCTACCAAAGTGTCTTCCACGAAATAACTTGTTTTTGTACTTTACATACTTTTTCGATTAATGCGGCAAATTTCGTGAAACGTATTTTCCCAAGTTACCATCTATATCATATTTTTATAATGACTTCAACTTGTTCATTCTATAAAGAGAAAACGTCGCAAGCAAATAAAATTATTTGCATTGCACATAAGAAATTTCAAGACCTCAAAACCCATGGAATCATTCGCGGATTTATGATGAGACATAAAACATGTATCCACATGTTTAACATTTCAAACTCGATCAATGTTTCTTACTTTCTATTCGCTTCCGCAAACAATTATCAAACCCGAAAAACTTTTTGCAATTTCGAAAATCGTAGAACGGCCATTCAAAATGAACTGTTCGCGTTCAAACAAGAACTGACAATCTACAACTCAAATTTTTTATCGATTTAGCTCAAAAGTATTGTAAAAAAACGGCGAATGTTTATGTGTTATATACGTGTATACGTACAAGTGTGCGAGCCTCTAATGGCCGAGTCGTGAAAAACCGAGTTCACGTTGCTCTTAAAAGAGGGCTTCGGCCAATAAAAAAGTTGCAAAAAAGTCGTTCCACGGCGGAACATATCTTACATAAAGCCGTAAAACAAATAATGCCCGACGTTACTTTTGAATGTAAAAATCGCCTTATTTGTCTCAAGTCGGGAAGCACTTTGTTAATTCAAAAATTGGTATAAAAAATTGATGCCTTTTTCAACAAGTTTCTCAATTTTGAAAAACAAAAACTGCTATTTTAAATGACATTCAAATATTTATCGTAAAATGCAATAACAAAAACTGCTTCTTCAATTTAAACTAAAACCCCATTTTGTTTCCCAGTTGAAACCCCTATTTTCGAAAAAGTCACGACTCAAATTTTAATTACAAAACTTAATGTTTCACGTGTAATTAAACTGGAAATTACAACGAGAAAACGGGAACGACAAGCTATGTCAATTCAAGTACACGTAATCGCGACATTAAAATCCTCGGCAATCGAAATATAATATTTTTTCAATTACCTCGCGGAACAAAGGGAAACAATATTAGCCGATTGTTTTGCCAAACGAAATGTAATTGAAGTCGGCTCGCGGATGGGGAAGAAAAAGCGCGCCGTATCGAACGTCTTTTGCGATTAATTATTGACAAAGTCACGTCGGGAAATGCGTCGGTCTCTCGGACAAAGGGCCGCGATTGTTTATTGAAATTCGCGATTAACGGTCAAACGTGTTGGGAATTGGCTTTCAAACGACTCGATTTGTCGCGCGGGCTTCCTTATTAAAATGGATGTTTTAATGTCAAAGTGTTTCACTCTGCGGTTCGTTTGTCGACGAATTATACATTTCTCACTGTCATCGTTCCGCGCATGCAAACTTTTTCGACGGTAAACGGTGACATTACGCGGTTTCGATGCGCTGCTGATGGACGCGTCTTTTATTTTTAATTTTTCAAAAAGCGACGGTCAAATTGCGATCCAAACGCGCGATTTTCATAAATCACGAAAAACGTACCCGAACCCTAATAAAAATAGAAATACATTTGTAATAGTGCCATATATTGGGAATGTATTAAGAATATATCGGGCATATATGTTTTTTAATTTGCCAGTATATTCTTACTTTTACTGGATCAGTATATTTCCAAAAATTTATGAACATTTAATATATATATTTCTGTATTCAAAACTATATTCTCAATATATTGCAAAAATTCGAAATATATTTTCCCAATATATGACAATAATTAATAATATATACCCAACATATTTTGAGAATATATTGGGAATATATTTTTCCCATACGGCCAACATATTCCAATTTTTATTAGGGTCATTTCACCGAAGGAGTTTCGATTCCGGATAAAAAAGCGCACACTTCCATCGAGTCGCACGCGGCTTTTCATCGTGCAAGGCTTCCGATCTGTCCCCCGAAATGCATGTCCCGAGCCGTCTTGCGTATCATTAGAGCAGAAGCCAAAGAATAAGCGCAACGAGAAACGTTAAAACCATGTTTTACGCTTTGCCTTCGCAGGAGCAGGGCCGTTCGTTTACGTTATGGAAGCCACCAGGCGTTCTGGTGGTGAAGCCTACTCTCGCTAGGCCGTCCGAATACGAAAAACACTCGAATCAAAAGGTTAAAATGCACACACTGCACGCCGTAAACGTATGCGCATCCCTGTGCGTCTGTTCATTTCGTTCATTTCGTTCGTCATTTTGCGCTCGTTCGGCATTCTAGCGCCGCATAACTTGCGCATACCGATCTCGCGTGTACACTGCGCATACGTACCAAATGTACTGCACGACTCTTGCGCCTTTACGTCGCACAATATACATATCGACCCGCATATATTGCAATGATGTGCATAACTTGCGCATACGTGCAACAATTACACAAAATATGAATGTCTGAGGATTTATTTCTCTTTATGTATTTGCCACCTACTGCGCACAAGTAGCGCATAAATATTATTCTCTTCGATAAGGGGCCCATTAATAAACCGTATATATTAATTTGGTCGTTTTTTTGGGAAATTTATCACAATTACATAAGTTACTATTATTGCGATAAGACGTTTGGCGCATATATTGCGCATCAATATCATTTGATTAAATATTCGAGTAAATGATTTACAGTTGTACTCAAATATTGTGATAATCGCGCATAATTAATGTGCACATTGCAGTATATGAGTAATATATGACATGAATTGCGCATAAGTATAACCGCATTTCGAATCCGTCGTACTGGCACGCGGAATACATGTCACGGACGTACATGACGCAAATGTTGCGCATATATTTTGGTACATTAGCGTTCGTTCGGCGAATCCATCCGTTAATTTCCGGCCGAACATTTTTGCTCGCTATCTATGTCATTAGCCCCGCAAGCCTCGCGCCAGCCGGCCGAGTTTAGGTTTGACGATCTCTGTTGTTCCCTGAGTCCGTTCCAAACAAGCTTTTCGTTTTGTGTGAACGACTTTTCGTTGCGACGCGACGTCGTCTCGCAACCCTCCGACGCTGGTCTCAAGTAATTTTGGGTGTTGCCCGTTCCGCCCTCCCCCTCTTTCGTTGCACGTAGAACGCTTTAACGCTCCGTAGTTACGTTGATTAATCTAGCTATTCGGTGTTGATTTTGTGGCTTTTATCAGCTTGTTGTGTTCCATTCTGAGAGAGGGACTTGGTTAAAAATAACAGCGCCATCTAAAGAAATAGAAAAACGTCAAATAAGTTACGTACATTTTTGTGATGAAACCAAGTCCCCCTCTCCCTGCTTATTCACTAGTTAATTATGCAATTACGTATCGCACCAAACTGACGGACCACAAGCCGACACCAGCGCCACCTGGCGCCACGCTTTCCGTAACACCAAGTAACTCATGCACTGTAGCAACGAGACAATAATAATAATAATTTCAACGAATCTGCACGCTTCTTCGATGCCCAGTGAAAGCTCTTACGAGCGACGCGAGCGCCACCTGGCTCCTCAACCGCGCATATCTTACAAGTTCTCACTATTAGCGCTTGGTTCATTTGGTTTGGTCGAATGCAATTTTTCGTTGCAGTCATTTTATTGGTTCGTGAGCCGAGACTTAATTTTGTGGTGGATGTAGCCTAGATGGCGCTTGCACTCGGTTAAACTGTACGGTGTGTTTTGCAGGAGGAAATGATGAGCGAAGGTGGAGACCATGAGAGCTGGGACGACGAACTGATGATCGCTGAGAACAGTGAAAATCCCCTGCCTGGAGTGAGTAATGATTCATATTTTAGTGAGGATCAAAGACGATCAGTTAAAACTAAATTATGTTGTACTTTTTAGCTGTCTTCGTACAGAGATGATGGCGCTTCTGATCAGGAGAACAAAAAATTCGGTGAGTAGATCGATAATGATAAACCTAAAACTGCAAATAAGCACACTGATGTAATTTGCGCATGAGTACAAATAGTGCGCATTAAACACATTCAATGTAAACTGTTCGTGGATGTCAAGGAAATTATGATTATGTAAACAAACAATTATGATATCGACTCATAATGCGCATTAGTATATGTTATGAACATCGAAACGTGTAACGCAAATGTACGTCCTTCGTGAATATGGTCAACATGTTATATACATAATTTGTTGACAAACTTTAATTAAAAATGTGCGATATTAACCAATTTTGCACATATTTGAACATTGCGCATAAGTGTACACACTGCAAATAAAAATTTATGAGAAAATTGAAACCTGTTCAACGCTACCAAGCAAACTTGGTGAATCATTACAAATACAAAGTAATGATAGTCGCGTTTCGCGCATAAGTATACATATTGCGCATATAAACGTAAGACACAAGCATACGGTGATCATGTCGAGAAAACCTTTTACAAAATTACAATTAAAAGATTATTCTTACTAGCGCATTTTGCAGAAATCTGCGCATAAGTATACATGTGCGCATAAGTATGCGAATTATGTATAAGAATATTACACATAAACTTCATTATCTCTATCGAGATACTGTTTTTGAGAAATTGCAAATAAAAATGTGTCATACTGTCGCATTTTGCGCATAACTATTCAAACTGCGCATAGAAACTTGTGACGCATACGAACTTTGTTCATCTTTATCGTGCAAACTCTCGTCGAAAAATTGTAAATAATGTGCGATATGATTGTACTTGACATAATAGTAATTGTAATTTTGTTGTGACAGTACTGAGCAATCCAATAAACACGAACGCAAACAACTCGTCGATACCGGAACAGTTCCGCGACGTGATCAAGATGAACGACTACTTGACGACAGGCCGACGACAGGAATTCTGGGAAGAGCCATTTACAAGGCGCGTAATGGATGCGATTAAAAGTAAAGAGCTGGAAATGAAGACGGCAGCAGAAATTCTGGGAGTTTCGTATGGTACGCTCTACGGGCGGTACCGCGATAGTTACGGATGCCTTAAACACCCCTACAGGTAAGAATTCAGCGATTCCCCTTCGCTGCACTGTGGTCCAGGATACATAAAACGCACATGGAGTTTATCTTATGGTTGATATAAGACAAACATAAATAGTATTTCTATGTTATTATTAGTATTTCTATGAAATATTTGTAATAATTATATATATGCTTCTCTCAGGTCTTTTGGGTCTCTGAATCCAAATTCAAGATCAAATTAACCAAAACAAAATGGCTGATGTAAATATAAAACATGTCCCTGGAAATGTATTTTGGGGGTATTTCGGAAACGTTGATAATGATAATTACACGTTCAATTATTAAAATTCATAATGGCGGATCCAATATGGCCGTCGTAAATATAAGACTCTATTCAAATGAAGTCAAACTATAATATAGAAATACCCTTCTAAGAGCGTCTTAGTTTTATAGCATACATGATACTCTGTCATCATAATCAATATTCTTCCCGACTTTTTGATAATAAATAAATAAAATACAATGTGTGGGCACATTAAAGACCCTACTTTTATACCGTTTCATAAATCTTAATGTTTTTTTTCAATAATGAGCCTTTTATATTTTCTGGACCACTGTGCGCCGATTGAAAAATCGAAATTACGTCACGGGGGGAAGCCTCCGCGATTGAGCAAATGAAAAATTGCAACGCGAAGTGCATTGATGCTTCCAATCTACGGAACTATGCAATATTACATTTATAAAGATTGATTGCGACTTATAAATACAAAAGCAACGATAACGTCGTACACTTGACGTTTGTTTGCCCTCATGGTTTCCATAAAAGAAATTGAATTCTATTTATACTGGAACATTGACGTTGCGTAATTGGATTTATGCATTCGATTGATCAATAATGTATCATCTACTAAATTGTATAGTGCCTGTATTTATACTTAAATTGCGCACATAGGTAAATGAAGTGTCGAATCAAATGGAACTTATAAGCAGTAAAAATAGCCGTCGTCAAAAATTCGCCGACAAATAATTTCATTAGTGGAGTAAATGGGGATAAATTATTCACGATGTTATATTTCGTATAAACACTATCAGTATAAAAAGGGCTTTTATTTCAATACATAATTATTTAATTAAATGTATTTATTGTCAAGGTAATATATTGGTACATTTTTAGTGCGGCGAAAGATAATAAGGACGCGTTGGCGTTTTGCATATTTATTTAATTAAGACTTCATATTACAAAAATTATTAGCAGCCCGACATTGTGTGAGTCGATTGGGCGATGCTTTTGATTTAATTGGACTTCATTTGCTAAATTTAATTTCGATTTTTCAATTATGTATTTATAATTTGCTGTTTAATAGTATCAGGAGATTTGTTTATATTGAATCGTGAAAAAGTTATTATACATTATCTCTTTCGGTTATGGACAATGTTTTCACAATGAATGTTTGTCATTAATTAACCATAAAACATGCTTTTGAATGATTAAAAAATTAAATTTCTGATAGAATAATTACTTTATGATATTTTAAAACAATGAATTAAAGCACGTAAACATGTGACATGTCACTAGATGTGTTGAAGCAAATGCGCTTTTAATGAGTCATCATTAACAGAATAATTATTTAGGTTTCGTTACTCATCTGAATAAAAACAGTAATGAGTGAATACTGAAAAAAAGCTTAACACTCATGATTCTTGAAATATTCTATAAAAACGATAGTAATTTTAGAATATAATGTGATTTGATAATATTTTTCAAATATTTTAATGAATATATCGAACATGGAAATATCGAACAATGACATGTTTGGTTATATACATTGGTTTGATATACTATACATATCACTTTGATGATTATACAAATAACACATATCACTTTGATACATATCACTTTGACGATTTTACAAATAACAGTTTTAAATTATTGAATTAATTGGTCAAATACTTTTAACCATCAGTCCAACTAAACACTGGATAAAGAATCATTTTGAGAAACACCTTTAAGTAAGGAATAACTTTGTTAGTAAAAACAATACTACGCAACGGATTTTCATGAAATCATATGGTTTTTGGAGTCGCTGAATACAAATAAGAAGATTTTCAAAAATCAAAATAGCGAATCCATTTTGGATTTAACATTTTTCGTCACTTTCAGGCTTCGCCCTGACAGAAAAAATAATTTCATTGTGATATTTTTAATATTGTTAAAACTTCCTCTCGTTCTAAACCTCAATACTTAAACTGACTCAAAAAACCGATAGAACATACATAAACTAACAAATCCAACATAAAGTGTGTTTACCTTTAATTAATTTACGTGAAGAGAAACAGGCAATGTACAAAACTGAAATCAATTTCTATTTTTATTATTATTTTTATTATAACATATCCATATATGCCAAGACAAATTTGTTCTGAACACCCTTGGCCATTTACGAATGGCTAAGGTAGAGAACTAATGATGGGGAACGTCTTATTTGGGCGAGTTTAGTAATGTTTACAGTTGATTTCTTAAACTTCAAAGATGGGAATCAATCTAACGTATTTAGCAGAACAAAGTTGTGAAAGTTACATATAAGAATTTTGATGTAAACTTTTCACGATGTGTGTAGCATTGAGTTTACTAAATGTGCATGATGTAAAGTAAATATGACAGTATGTTTCTGCTATTATTACATATAAATATTTACAGATTTTTTTTACTTATAGCAGTAGTGACATATTGTAATCATTATACAGGGAGTCATAAAACAACACTACCAAACTTTGTGAGCGTACTCTACGTTGAAAAATAAGACGAAAACAGTCTATACGAAATTTCCTTTTGGTCCTCCATTTCTGAGTAACGAGAAATTAAAAATGTTAATTTTGCAATGTTTGCATGCTGAAAATTGCTTGTTAAGATAAAATCATTAATTATTTATGACTTAAAAAAAATGTTCTTACTTAATTAATGATATATCAATAATACTGATCAAAATGATCACAATAAAAGATTTAAATTTAATTATTCAAATGGAATGAGTTACATTTTTCGTGATGAATTGCACGTTGTAACGTGATGTATCAATATTTAGTTTCCCACATTTTTCACAATGATACAAGGTTTCGTTTCAATATAAATTTACCTAACAGAGTCTGTTACTTTTTTATTTCGTTATTATTTAGTTCAGTAATCTAGTCAACAGTAAATAATAACTGAACAGACTTCTCAATATTCAGCAAAAATCGTATTTATTTTTATTTGTGGTGATACACCAGTGACTATGTTGTTGCACTGAGAAAACTAGATGGTGATTTCCGCCATTTTCACAATTTAAATGGCGCTGGTCGCCATGTAGTCTAAATAAATGGCGGAAATGGTTATTTCCGCCATTTTCACAATTTAAATGGCGCTGCATGTAGCTGCAGAGATACGCCGATGTCCGATTTTTTTGTGACCGTGACACGTTATGTGACCGTCATATGACCGTCACTGACGGTCAGGATATCAGGCTTCTTATTCTGCCCATGACGGTTACATATTTTTTTCGTTGTCATGACCGGTCATGACAGTTTTTAGGAATAAAGTTTAATTAAAAAAAATTAATTAATTATATTACACGAGGGGTGTATTTCTGTATATAATTAAAAAACGTCATGTTAAAATCAATTTGAATACTTTTATTACTCATCAACACTAAAATAATTTATAATATCTGTTTAATTAATTAATTACATTCAATTTTCTTAAATAAAATATTACTTAAAATAATTTTTCCAATTACAAACCTGCCAAACAGTTCCTATTATTAGTAATATTAATTAGCTCTCTTTCTCTTACATTATAAAAGATAAAGATAGAAATACTGAAAAGTTTTTTGCAAAGATATAGGTAATATCATCAAATAATTAATAAAAAATTCAAACCTCCATATAGTTCTTTTTTTTACAGATTATCAAAGTTGTTGCAAATATTTTCAGAGGAACTTTCAGACTTTTACAGATTTTCTTCCACCAGGGTAACTCTTACAAAGTTTGTCAAGATTGTCTTGTGACTACGTATATACATTGAATTCACCAAACAAAACGATATAACTTAAAGATGTGAGAGCATATTGCTGTATAAATGTGTTTGCATATTTTTTCTTATAAGACTAGATATACGTATCGTACACTGAGAAAACTAGATGGTGATTTCTACTATTTAAATAGCGACCAGCGCAGTTTAAATGGCGCTGGTCGCCATCTGAGATGGTAAAATCGCTTAGCTTGCGATAGCGAAATTTCGCCAATAAAATAGTGGAATTCGCTATTTAAGGTAGTACTATCACTGAGGCAATTTTTCAAGAATGAGCTAGAAATTTGTAGAACTATTAATCAAGTTACAAGGCGTTAGTTTTCACAATTTGAGTAACTTTGATCGTCTTGTTTGCGAGATATTTGATGTCAAAGTTGATATGTTTAACATGGGAGAGATAGGAAAATCGGTGTTTTCCCATGTATTTCTTCAAATATCTTTGTTTCTGCTTTCACCGTTTTGTTGGAAAACTAGTATATTGTTCTGCAGAGTCTAAGGAATCAATAGACAAAGAATGGTCAAAGTTGACCGTTTAGTTACCGAGTAATCACTTATTAAAGTGGCAAAATGGGCTATAATTTAGTATAAAATAGCTTTCATACATAATAACGAAAAAGTAAATGTATTAGTTAAAGAATATTTAGTTACTAATTATCATAGGGGCACTATTTTATTGCATATGTTTTCTAAAAAAACCAAAAAACTCTGCGTAAACACTGAATAAACAAATAATAAGTTGGAATAAACTTTTGAACCTGACTGTACCGCTAGTACTACCTTAAAGAAAGATAAAAATACAAAACTATAACCTGTTTTTATGTTCAACTTTTTGATTATAACTTAACCTAAGGAATCATGATAAAAACTGATTCGTTATTACAAACTATAATAATAAAATAAAGAAATTAAAAGTAAACATTTCTCAAGGTTCAAAATCGGCCGCTCAAACTCCAGAGCCAATAAGCAAACGAGGACGAAAGAGAAGTTAGTCGCTTTAGCGACTAACGAATTATTCGATTATAATCGAATAATTCGAGCGCATGCTGCAATTCACACCACTAATGTCCTTTTTCTCTTCAGGAATACCGTAATTTAATCATTTGTATCCTTTGTTTACATTATATGTTATTAGAAACTGCCAGATTTATACGCAATACCATTTTGTTTTTCTTCTGTAATATTTTTTTCGTTGAAATCAGTACTTGAGTTTTTCTATTTTTTTTTACTCAACCGACTTCTTTCGTCATTTTGATTGATCCTTCGAGTATCACGTTTTTCAGAAACATCAATGGTCTGCATAACGACCCGCGTTAAAAGTTCCTGGCAATTCCGTTGAAGGAAAAACTATGGTATGGCATTGCCAGGACATGTGTCAACGATATTTCCAGGGTAGCTACGGAAATTTCCGGATAAGGAAAAAATGAGCAGTACTTTCAACTGGAAATACCCAGGTAAAAAACGGAAATATCTTGGAATTCAAAGGAAATTTCCGTCCAAAATTTGGCCGGAATATAAAAAAATAAATAAAAATTAGATTTCCTTGTAATTTTTCTAATTGTCGACGGAAATATCCTGGGACTTAATGGAAATTTGCGCTAAGGTTCACGTAACTTATGTATATCAAATATACAGTAAGAGACAACGTTGCTGCATTAGCTTAGTGGTAACTCGTTCGGTTGCTAACTGTGAGGTCGGCAGTTCAAGCCTCGGTGTTAATTTAATAATTTATTTTCTCAAAAGTATTTTTTAATTTTTATTTATTTTTTTATATTCCGGTCAAATTTTTTTCCTTCAAATTCAGGGATATTTCCGGTCAAAATCTGGCCTGACAGAACTGAAATTTCCTTTGGATTCCAAGATATTTCCGTTTTTTACCTGGATATTTCCATTTGAGAGTACTGCTCATTTTTTCCTTATCTGGAAATTTCCGTAACTACCGTGGAAATATCGTTGACACATTTCCTGGCAATTCCGTACAGTTTTTCCTTCAACGGAATTTCCAGGAACTTTTAACGCGGGGATATCCAAACTCGATATATGAAATCAACTACAAAGTCAATTTACTGGTATGTCCGCAAACTGTATATCTTTTACAACTAAATTCCAAAAAAATCATTATTTGAAAAGTATTACACTAAATTTGTTAGTGGTTTAATAATATCCAATCTATCAAACCAAAACGAAAGAATATAAAGAACTGGATGGATGCATTTATAGTATATACTTTAAATATTGCTCTTAAATAATTTAATAACATTATTATAATAAAAAGTGGCAAAATTCGATTCTTTAAAATATATCTCCGCTTACGCGTTTCAAGTAAAAGCGACCATGTTATACTATCAATTACGTAGAAAAAAATGCTCTACAACTTGATGTATCGTTTTTTCATTTGCTCAACATTTAACCTGATTTTGACCTTCTATAACCTCAAAAAAATCTGATTACACCATCAGAATCAGCGTCATAAATTACCCAGGAAAACCTAGTTCCATGCGTTTCTCTCGATTCTTTGTGGTACTTGATTTTTTGGTTGCTAAATAAAAATAAAAGAATTATAAACATTCGGTTTACGTTTCGAAAATGGAGGTTGAAAATGAAAAAGAAGCTAAGTTTGCGAGAGTTGATTGCTCACATGATTTATTTCCTGTCATTTTATACATCTTAATTCGTATTTCGAAGATTTAGGTTGTTATGAATAATCCACCGTAATGGTCTGTGAATTCGTCGTTCGTAATTAATACACGAGCCGCGACACTCTAGACGCTTGTCCCGCTCAACACCTGTCCCGAAGTCGCGATGACCTGACCGAGTCATCCCGCCGCTAACACGTTCCTTCGCTACGCGTTAACTTATTTCGTTATCATTATTACAGTTATTATAATTGTAATTATTATTATTATTAGTCCATTCTTATTATCTGTAACGTTATAGAAAAAATAAGTCTTTAAATAATCACATAAGAATCGCCGAACGATTCGGGAGTCCGTTTTGCGTTTGGCCTGCGAGCCAGGTCCAATCCCGAGCCGAGTTGCTTTGTTCCAAACGAAAGCGACAGACGAAACCAGCCAGAACAGTCAGAGAACGAGATGTGGGTCGACGCAAACCAAGATTTCTCCGATTGGACTCCGAAATCAAATCGACAATAAAGGCAAATATACCCTCGCGGTCTACTCAGGCGCAGGATCCGTCTTACGATACATACGAGCCTCGTCGTACAAAGTAATCCAACTGAAGAAGTCGAAATCGTTCGCTACTTTCATGTGGACAGATTTGCAGGAACGTGGGCGCCATCTAGGGGTCATATATGTCGAAAATAATAATTGGACGATGGCAAAGCATATTGATTTGGAACCATAAATGGAATTTGGCTCTGGAAACCATTGGAACCAAGATTGGTTGAAGTATCCATCCAATGTTCCTAGATTTGGATTCCATGAATTCATTTATGGAAGCCATCTTGGATTTCCAATCATGGAACCCGTCTAAGGTTTCCAATCATGGAACCCGTCTAAGGTTTCCAATCATGGTACCCATCTAGGATTTCCAATCATGGAACCTATCTAGGATTTCCAATCATGGAACCTATCTAGGATTTCCAATCATGAAACCCATCCAGGAATTCCAACCAAGTGCCCCACGTTGGGCGCCAAGCCAGTTTTCATTGTCAGACTGAATCCTCAAAGGGTCCAAACCCTCTGATTCACTCTATGCCATAGCTATTGCTTCCCAATGGTCTTCCTTTGCTTTCGATGGTACCCACGATCCTCCCAAAATGTCCCCATGGCTCTACATGGTTAACACGTGACACTTCAACTTAAAAGGCGAAAGTTGAGCAAGTATTGACGTGTCTTCGAACGAAGGACAAGTTGAAAACGAGTGGAAGCAACCTTAACGTCTAACAAAGTCGTGACCGATGGCGCGATTACAAAATGTTATCAAATGTAACGCTAGCTACGGTTCATCGAAAAATACCAGCCATTCACCGAGTCGCGGCTTAAGTACCTGCGGGACCTAGCGCAAAACGCACCCGCCTTTACGAACGTAACCCCGTAACCTAGTGCTGCAGCTCGGTCGGTGGTACATCTAGTAACTATCTTTCGAGAAGACGGCCAGAGCCCGTCTTTGAAGTTCCTAAGAATTCCTAAGAAATCGGTCTCAATTCCTAAGATTTCATAAGAAAATTGTTAGGGATTCTTAGGAAATTTTAGGAATTTTGACCAATTTCTTAGGAATTCTTGGGAATTCAAACACGGGAAGGGCTGCCAAGCTGCGCGAAGAGACGTCCCAGGACAACGTTACAGGAATACAAGATACGATTAACGTGGCGTACCGTTTACGAGAAATATATTATACCGATACTTTCTCTATTTGCATCTTCCCCGACGTCGGCGCCGGTCATCCTGTCCACTCCGTTTTGTTATTTACAACGTGTTAACAATCCGCGAGTCCCGTCGCGAAGATGGAACACCCGCGACAGAACCAGACTTACCTGCTAGTTACGATCATTACCTTACGCGACATACAGGGCGTTAGTATTACTTTAAGGCAACATACAGTTCATAGGTATATCGTACACGTATCGCCGAGTCCGCGCTGTGACCGCCCGCCTATGCGGTGCCACTTGTCCCGACGAAATGCTAATTGCCGCCGACAGCGCCATCTATGTTTTGGGGATAGAGCGTTTTAGGGGACCAGGACTCGGATTCGGCGCGGGCCGGGACCTTCGGAATCCGAGTCCTGGTCGGTTTTGTCGGTAGGTGGCGCTGTTCGGCATTCCTACTGGCTACTCGCAGGAGAGGCGAGACAGTTGACAACGAAACGAAACGCGAGGATGGCTGACGGAAAAGATAGTTACTAGAGACGGAGTGAGGTGTTCGTCGACGAAACTGAACGCTACGTGAAGAGTGTCTGGTGAGCAGGCCGATGTCCAGCGGACCCTGTGAAAAAAATTCTGCAAGGCTGCAAAAGTCGGAAATTTTCCGGAAAAAATCTGTAAAACTCTAGAAGATGTTAAAGAATTACGGATTGGGTCGGATGGATGGCTAATATAAAAATCCTGGCAGGATCGCCAGAATCAAATTGGCGATCCTGCCAGGATCGCCAGTAAAAACCCCAATTTCAGTACTTTTTCAGAGTTTTTGTAGAGTTTTACATAGTTTTTCAGAGATTGTCAGACTTTGCAGATGTTTTCAGACTTCCAGAATTTTTTCCGCCAGGGGACTTGGTGACCTGGCATAGCTACGCGCTCGATACATTCACACCGAACATACAACATGCATACACGTCTGTACGTTAACGACCGTACTGAAACCTTAATGCCTTTATCGTCATTTCCTTGCGTTTACATGATAAATCGTTACTTTTTTCTTGTTAACGTTTCTGGTTCGTTCAGTATCACAATTGAATTACTACCGTTTATATAATTTCGTTAAACGATTGGCAACTCTTTCCATTTCGCTATTTGTATGTTGGCAGCTAGAAAAATATAGAATTTGCTCGCCTGCCTACGAGACAGAATTAGAGTGAGTGAGTGTGTTTGCAGGTGTTTAATGTGTTATGCCTACAAAAAGGGGAATCCACTCTGAACACAAGTTGGACAATCGGCTGATTCTTCATATATGCTACAGAACTGTTTATAACAAAATTATAATAACCAATAGGCAGTCGAAAATAACCCGCCCCCGCAGTGAATGTCTGTGTGTCTGTGTGCGTGTGTGTTGTCGATAGGGAAGTAAGATGTAAGAGAACTCAATCCAGAGAACATGAGCGAGCAGTGGGAGAAGACGAAGGAACTCCTATTTACTTCGAGTTAGATCTCCGACGAATCCTATCGCTGGTAAACCAAGGCTTAACGTATTTACAGTTCCAAGCTGATGTTTTATTTGCACTAACTCTTTCCGGGAGAAAGTGCTGCAAGTACTCTCAGTAACTAGTAAAGCTCACTATGCGCCACCTATCGGCCATCTAATGCCAGTGAGAGAAATGGCAACATGGGTTGATGAAATAATGGAGGAATGAGATTAAATCAAGGCAGTGTAGGTTCGAATTGATCAGAATAGATGATAGAGTTTAATTCCTAGAAGTCAGCTAATGATGAGACTAACATAAAAATCCTGGCAGGATCGCCAGAATCAATTATGTCAAATCTTCTGGCGATCCTGCCAGGAGTTTCTTGGGATTTGGGGTTCGAAGCACTCTTTCCAAACAAATCTGAATTTTGTCAGTTAAATCCAAAGGGTGCTAAAAAACTGAAAGATAAAGAACAGAAAAACTGCTTCGGTTCAGTGGCGCTGTTTTCGCTGCAGGACGGAAGGGACGAAAAAGGTGTCGGGTTCTAGGCAAACAAACTTAAAGCGACATCTAGGGGCGGATTCCCGAACACCTTCTTCGTCTCCACGGCGAGTCAGCAGACTTCTGCTATTGCTTTCGTAATAGGCATTCTGGTTGGAAAGGACTTTGTCAGGGGAATAGTGGGTCTTTTTTGAGTTTTGGTTCATGTGATTCGAATTGCATGCCGACCAACTTGATATTTATTTCAGAACTACCTGAATTCCACGTAGAACTTGTGTATCTTCTCCAGAAGTGGATTCTATTGGAAACTTCTGCATCTTCTGTATGGAAATTCCCTGATTCCATACAGAATCCCATTTCCCACCAAAGATCCCCTGTTTTCCTTGTGAAAATCGTGTAACTCGTGTAGAATAGCTGGATTCCATGGAGAAATGATGTTTCCTATACAGAACTACTTGAATTTCACACAAACATGTTATATTTCAGGGAAGTATCTGAATTTGACGTCGAAATCCCACCTGAACCACCCGAATTCGATACCGATCTATCTTTCCGTTCGAAACAACCAGAATTGTCCACGTAAAACCAGAATCTCTCATGGAACAAGCCAAAGTCTGAATGCCGATTCTGACCAGTCAAGTTACGCAAATTAATAATTAACGCCAGAGTCGCGGAAACGAAAACGGAAGATACCATCCTGGTCGAGTCGCGAGTTGTCGATTTCCGGGGTGGCTGTGTTTGTCGGCGATTACACGCTCGTTTTTCGAGTTGTCGTAAGCGAATCGTCGCGGCGCTTCGCGTTTTTAGGACGGGCCGTTTCGGGTATGCACCGCTATAACGGGGGTGGAATCGAGAACTCCTTCCGCACGTAGAAGAGTATGTAAGGTTTACACTTGGCAACTGAGTCTGTACTGGCTGGCCGAACGGAACTGTCGTTGAAGTGAAACCACTGACCGTCGTGAACGGCAAAGGCAGTGTAGTGTCCTGTTCCGGCTCTGCAAACAATAAATATTGTTAGTTTCATTTTTTCAGGCAGGAGGTAAAGTTCGGAATTGTAATCCTAAGGTATCGAGTTCGAAACTCGGTGGCGGTTTTTTGAAAAAATAAAAAAAAATAGTAATAAAAAATACATATATATAATTTGGGATCAAAAGGTATATTCTTTTTACTATTTTCTTTTGAATCTGACGTCAAAAATCCAAAATTCCCCATAAATTTTGAGGAATCCAAAGAAACAAAATTTTTCAATGCAACTTTTTACCCTATGAATAAATATTGTTAGTTTCATTTTTTCAGGCAGGAGGGAAAGTTCGGAATTGTAATCCTAAGATGTCGAGTTCGAAACTCGGTGGCGGTTTTTTGAAAAAATAAAATAAAAAAAATTAAAAAAACATATATAATTTGGGATTAAAAGGTATTTCCTTTTCACTATTTTCTTTTGAATCTGACGTCAAAAATCCAAAATTTCCCATAGAATTTAAGAAATCGAAAGAAATTTTACAATGCAATTTTTTACCCTATGAAGAATCTAAAACGATTGAAAATAATTAAAAATAGAAATAATTGAAATTCAGTAATGATAACCAAAGATCTCATATGAAATATGATTGCAAAATAATGAAATTTCAGTCGCACTTTTCGTAGGTTTTCATTAATGATTGGTTTTCATGAAACTTTAACCAGGGCAGTCAATTGCACCTTCCGTTAGTTCGACTCATTTGTCAATCAAGTGTAATTCGCAATTGTTTCATTTGGTAATTGAACCAGTAACTTTCAATAGCAATAAGTTGCGACTTAGTGCGAAGTGCAAGAGGGAATATTAATTGTAAGCTGTGCATAGAAATATTCCTTGAAACATAGTTTTAAAGAAAATTTGTTGGACGAGAAATCTGAAGAGGGAAAGAAAAGTTGTCGTGAAAGTAGAAAAAAGTTCGATGCTCGGTCATTAAGTGCATAATCTGTTTGTCTCAGTATCTGACACTGAGTTCGTTTATTCATTTTTAAGTAGGTTTTAATAATGAACATTACTCTGTAATTGTATTGTAATATATGGATTAATTGTTGTTTTAGTAAATGGAAAATTTAGATTTTGATCTTATTTGGAGATGGTTTATTTAATGATTTGACCACTGTTATTCTTTTTATTAAATTAAACGTTAAAATAAAAATTATATTAAATTAAATTTTTGTTAATGTTCAAATATTTTTCTGCTATGATACGTTTAATATTTTGCAAAATCCTGGAAACGAGACACATTTCAATAAAAATGTTTAGTATCCGGATTAATACTAGATAAATTAAAATGCTCATGCGATTTGCACATTTTTAAAAATAAAATCCGAAACAAAGCTGAAAATTCGAAACAAAAAGTCCCGATAGTTTCTAAATGCTTGAAATTGTCTGGAATAGTTCTTCTTTGTCCATTTTTGTTTTTCAATAAAACAAAATTAAAAAAAATTAGTTTATTAAAAAACTAAAAATGTCCTCTTTGTACTTTTTCAATGAACAATTTCGGCCTTCTGTTTTTTAACTTTTTCATTTTCAAACTTGTTTCAGTGTTTGAAAAACTGTTTCAAGCTTCGTTTCTCAGATTTGTTTGAGATATTTCCTGTATTTTGAGTCTTTTTGTCCTATTTTCATGACAATTTTTCAATCCTGTTTTAACGCTTCTTTCAGTATTTGAAGAAGTTGTTTCAAACTTTTTTCAGCATTTGAATAAAATATTCCAGACTGTCTTCTAATTTTCATGTTTTTAAAGTTTTCTCATGCATTAACTTGTTTTAACTCAGCAAACGAAAACCATTAGAATCCATTTGAATGGTTTAAGAGAATTTTAATTATTTCAATCGCGTTTTTTAATTGGATATAATCCAAAATTTTTTTTAATGACAAATAAACAGTAATTCTTAATTTGATATTTTTTATTTACAAAATTATTTACTTCGATTCGAATTTATTTTTTTTAATAAAAGTAACGATCACATTTACTGGAATTTAGTTTGTTATAATTTAATCAACCAAATGTTATTTCACTGTTTTTTCTTTTGCCAATAATTATTACATTGATTTCGGAAAACAAATTTTCAATAAAAAACAAACAAACAATTCACAGCAATATATAATCAATTTTTATATAAAATGTATGCTAAATCAATGTTTTGTGTAAAGACTGATCGTCGACTAAGCAGTGATTCGCTATACATTTTTTATGAAATTTCATATACTGGCTGAGAATTTTCTGCTACATTGTTATTTTACCTTGAAAGTTTGTGTGCATTGAACCAAGGAATGATTAATTTGAAGATATTAACTTTAGTAAAATGTTTAGCAAACAAAATTTTTCTAAAAATCTACAAGTTCCTCTCAAAATATCTGCAAAATCTCTGATAATCTCTGGAAAACTGAAAAAACTCTAAAATTCTTCACAACTCTACAAAATAAAAAAAAAATAAAAAAACTCACAAAGACTTTTATACATCTCTATGAAAAGTCAGGAGTAAATGAGAGTAAATGAAAAAAAAAACACCATTTCATTTACTCTCGTTTACTTTCATTTACTCTCGTTCACTTTTATTTACTCCCATTTACTCCCTTATTTACTTTCGTTTACTCTCATTTACTCCCTCATTTACTCTCGTTCACTCCACTTTACTCTCTGCTGCGAAT
>JABFPB010002233.1:0-20912 GCA_022817645.1 Ceratoteleas bidentatus
CGTCCGAATGTTCCTCCACGTGGAATCCTCGTCGAATCTACGTCCGAATGTTCCTCCACGTGGAATCTACGTCGAATCTACGTCCGAATGTTCCTCCACGTGGAATCCACGTGGATTCCATGTTCGATGTCTATCTGGGTTATTACAATATAATGGTTCGCGCCATAATCGGCGCGAAAAATCCTCTTTTATGACTGAACGTGTCATTGAAGGTTTTCATCAACATCGACTTGGCGTGCAAATCGCGCACTTTGTCGACGCAAGTGGCACAGATATCTTATTGTTCGCCAAGTTTACGAAACTGGAAGTAATTGTGTCCCTTTGTTCCTGCGAGCTTCTAATTACGAATTATATAGTTGAAATGCTTTGTGGTCTTTCGGTTTCGTACGTCAAAGTCTTCGTCTCGGCGAACTTTCGTTTGATTGTCACTACTCGCAAATATCAGCGCGCGACGTAATTATTAGATATAGGGCACGTTTAATTAGTCGAACGAACGCGAAGAGCTGCAATTGATCCGCCCTGATATTGACGCGCATTGTTTGGCGTTAAGCATTCCGCGAATGTCGCGCCGACGGAAAAAAAGGTCGAACATTTTTGCGCGGAGAATAATGTTATGGCGTTCGGGTCGGGCGAACGCTTTGTAAATTAAAGTTTCGCAGACCACGTCATTTGGCCGGCTTAATGTATCCCGTTTATATCTTTTGACATACAATTTATTTTGCCGCGCGGCACATTAAAAATGGAGAGCTCAGCTTAATCCGGACATTTTATCTTGTCGAGTGGATGTAATCAAAATTTAATGATAATCATTTTTTTCGACACGAGTAATAAAGCGGCACACGTAGCTCACTGGTTCTTGGGGTTAATGAAAATCTCGATTAAAAAATCAGTTTTATTTGGGTTAAGGGTACTTACTGATGAGGAACAGGGAAAGGGTACTTACTGATGATAAATTGGAGGTTGATTGGGAAATTATGGTTAATTAGTATTTATTAATGCCTTGAGATCAGTGTTAGGTAAAAATACTATTTCGAATTGTAAATAGAAAATATAGAATAAACATTTGCAGATAGTATTTTCTGAAAAAAGGAAATTTTAAAATGCTATTTCCCGTGAAAAAATGTAATGCATTAATTATACAAAAATAATTTATAACTGTACAAAAAAATTGGACATACTTAATTTATAATATAATTTGGGCATTGTTTTGGTATCATTAATGTATTTTTTATGTATGTAAAAATATTTTTTCCTGGGTTGATGCGTATCAATTTTTCAAATAGTAATCGAAGTACTATTGCAAAAGTGTGCCTATTTAGAATACTTTTTTATTTAGTGTTTGGAATTTGTTTTAAATAGTTTTGTCAGTTTTTTTTATTATTCGACGAAAGGAAAAAAATCTCAATTTACTATTCTTTTGTATTGTAAAAATCTGTGATCGTGGATCCCTAATGAAAACATATTGTAAATTTAAATTTATTATAAATTATAATGATAGAAAATGTATTATATTTTATTTCCCAAGCATGGAATTTGCTTTCAATAAGACACATTGTTCATTTTTGTTTATTATTTGAAAAATTATTTGAAAAAATTATTTGAAATATATCTTTTCTAGTATTTCAAATAATTATTTATAATGTTTCTAGAATAAATATTATTAAATAATATTTAAATGTTATTTGAAACATATATTTACAAGTATAAATATATATTTCATAAAAATATATATTTCATGTTCATAAAAAACTATTTTGAACAAAAAATTTCAAAAAAGATTCCAACGCTACGTGGAATTATATTATAAAACCATATTTTCACAATATTCAATTGTAACAACATTTACATTTTAAATAAGTTGTGAATCTACTTCTTTCATGAACTAAATTTATGAAACTTTCAATTTCCATCGAATTTGATTTTTATAGTAATAACTTATTGTCTAAAGCATTTTACAAACTCACCGTTAACAATTTTAACTTTTTTTATAAATTGATCACAAATCACTTTTATTACTGTTACATCTAACACTTATAAAAAACAAATCACTTTTTGTAATTACAGTGCGAAATTTCACCATTTTGAAATGATGAATATATAAAGAATTCTATAAAATATAAGTTTCAAAAAACAAAATTCGATGGAAATTAAAAGTTTCCTTGTATTTTTCCTATTAAAAATTAGATTCACAACTTCAATCATTCAAAAATAAATACCGTTATATTTCAGTATTGTGAAAAATGGTTTTATAATATCTCAATTCTTAACTCTTAATTTATATTATTTATTCTTAATAAACAATATAATTAATATAAATTTCATTATTTATATTAATAATATAAATAACAATAATTAAATAATTAGTTTTAAAGAATGCGATAATTTGTCATATTTATCATATCATTGTATTTTTCATCTCTAAGTAGTTTTGGTACCGGCAAATTATACAATTTGTTTTCATAAAATGACAATTTAATTTCAAATACAACATAAAAACTACTATATGATTCAAATCATTCAAATCGTCTACTTTTATTAAAAACAAACTTCCTATATAAACCTCCATTAAATTCCCTGATTTATATCAGTTCACTTGATCATTCGAAACCCCGCTACTTCCAACGCATTATTTCAACATATATGTACAGACATACACAGTTATTTTGTCGAATCGGCCGATCGACGACAATACGCGAATGGCACAAAAATTAGCATTTGAAATTCGCGTTAGAAATCGTCGCGCGAACGGCGCACTATTGATAAAAATGTGGGTCACACGCGATAAGGAGTCAACTGAAGTGTAATTGCACGAGTTGTGACGTAACGTGCGTAATTGTAAGATGTACATGAATCCGGGGTATATACGCCATAGGAGCTGGATCATCGTCATGTACCGCGAGTATGCAGGCTCTTTTTATTCAGGTGCTTTTTGTACTTACACGCCCAAGGTCACCCGGTCAACGAGCAACCGGGGAAACGCATTTTCAGCGCGACGCGCCTCCATCCGACTCTTCTATTCGCGATGGGTCTAGGATACGCGCGTTTTTTCATAGATAAATCTACGCCTATCTCACCGGAAAACGTAATTTTGGAGTGCAGAACCATAATTTCCATCGCGGCGGAACGATTCGAGGCAGACATTGAATTGCAAAAATAAATTTGCATTAAATAATAGATTAGAACCAATCTCGCACAGATCCGGAGGAATTCGACCGGTATTTCCCGAAATTTCGCATTTGGAGGGCAGATGAAAAAAATGGAAAATTGATTGGAAATTAGGACAAAAAATGTAAACAAATTCTTGTATGGTTGAAGTTTTTTATTTTATGTTTTAAAGGTCAAGATTTGATTTTCAAGGTCATTTGATGATTATGATAATTATAGGAAGGCAGAGTAATTAATGAAAAATTAAAATTACTCCGATTCGAATTGGAAGCTATATTCTGTAATGGCAGCTGCGACGCTAAAACGCACGCGTGCGAGGTGTGAAAAGCGGAACGAGCGCGCGACCGACTCGCATGTATGATCGCCTGATAAAACTGCGACGATCCGCAGATGACTCGCGCAGTACAGACTGCGCGGACATGACTTTTCAGACTGTGGCGCTGTCATCGAAAGTCGCCCTCCAGCGTTGTTTTTGCTGGAAACGCGAAAAAGTAGTAAAACAATCGTAGTTCAAAAACCTCCAGTCACTCTTTTTAGCCTTTTGAAAACGAAGAGAGTCATGATCTGAAAAAAATGCCTTTTTCTTTAACTGGCGACGAATAACCGACATTTTCTCGCCACTTGTAGTGTGGCTTTCATTAATGGTCGGACATAAATTCGAATTTTTAAACGATTCAAATTCGAGTATTCAAATTGGAGCTGATAAAAATTATGGTTTAAAAAAAATCAAGTTAATCGGATTTATTGGATTTAAATACATTTTTTATAAACTATGACGATTTGCGGAAAAAAATGTTAAATCTTCTTGTTTCCAGGATAATTATTAATTTGTTTTCACCAAATTAACTTTTGAAATAAACATTCAATCTTGATAGGAAGATTTTGCAATATTCATGCAATATTTAGGGCATTATATGTTGCCTAGTTTTGCAATTATTGGTAGCATCTGCGTCCTCAATAGACATTAGAAATGGCGTAAAAGAATTCACAGTTTAAGTTTGGCAATATATTATTGCCAAACTTAAATTTATAATATCGATAATTGTCATCACAACTCTAGATAAAACATACCAAGACAATGAAAATATCGAAATTATCAAAAAATAATTTGTGAAAATATTTGGGGAGAGTCCGGAATCTAACCAATTAATTTGGTTATGGCACTTAGATTTGGAGGTTAGAATAGAACTATGTCACTTACTGTCTCTCTTATCGAAAATAAGACAATAAAGTGTATTGCTCAGCGATGGAAAGATGTCACTGTGAAAAAATATTCTTTTCGTATATTTTCAACAAGTTTTGTTTTGTTGTTTTGTTACGATTACGACACGCGAGGTCCACTCCAGCAATGTACTGATCTTTGTGTTTCATTTTCTTTTCCGTTCCCAAATATATTATTTAATAACGACATCAATTTTTGTTAAAATTGTTTTCTGCAAAATTATATGCAACTGCGTCCTCTTTTAGTATCTGTTTTGCTTGAAAGATATTGCGCAATTGTTTGTACCATATTTGCACCATATGTAGAAATCATGTTAGTATGTGAATTACTCAAATAGATTAGATGAAGAATACTAATTTAATCCACAATATGTGTCTCAAAATTATATTGCACTGATCTTTTTCTAAGTTATTTCCTATCTGGGTATATATATTCCCAAAATATTTTGTATAAAAGAAATATATATTTCCGATATATTATCCATAAAGAATTGCGGACATAAAGCAAATTCTCATTTCAAACGATAAATTATTAATGAAACTTTATGCCGAGTTTGCATAAAAGTTTATACATTTTCATAAAATTTGTATACATTTTGGTTTATCATGGTTATCAGGGTACAATAAATTTCAAAACAAAAACAGAGAGTTTTCACAGATTATCATAAAACAAGGTAACAGAAACTATGTTTTCTGCTTTTGTGTCTTTATAGTGACAAATTGATATGGATACCAATTTTTTCTCCGACTGTACTTGGAAGAAGACCATTTTAGGAATGTCGATGGCTGAGATTCACGGTGACAATTTCGATGACCAAGAGGCACTTTTCAGAAAACTCGACGTACATGGAAAGTAAAGGAGGATACGTTAGAATAAGTGTATTGCTAACCGGGACATTCGCCCTTGTATTCGTGGAGTAGTTACCCAGAAACATGCACCAGAATACGTACTTAGACCTTCGCAGTGGATGGAGTTTAATGGAGCAGCAAATATACGCCGTATTATCATGCATGTATTGATTAACCATCGATTCACTTACCTGATAACTTGGAAGATTTGATGTTCCTGATAATCATAGATGCTCGGATACAACATAGAGAGAGAGAGAGAAATTGCTTATGCAACGAAACGACTTCTAACTCCCATTTGTAAAACCGCATTGCATTATCCATAAAAAAATAACTCCATTTACCATAAAAATCTTTATTTATCAAAAATGTTGCAAAAGATAAAAATGTACATATAAATAAACAAAAATAGAATTCAAGTTCTATCATTGACCTTTTTTTTTCAAGGTAAATCCTCAGACTCCCTTAACCTTTTCCAATCATTTCTTTAACTCATCCTAAACGTAACTATTGGCCTTCAGTATCAAATCCCTATCGCAATTTGCATCCATACTAACATAAAAGGTATCACGCATGCGCAGTCGCGTACTCAGCCCCAGCACTACAAGAAGATTGAAGATTGTTCGCCATATTTCTCTCTCAATCGCACATATTAGAGAGAGACGGCGATATGAAAAATCTTCACAATCTTGTAACACTCGGCTTATCCGTCGCACTCAGCGCTGACCGCTCTCCGACCGCAAGTGATTACGAGCTCGGAACGGCCTTGTGCAAAGAATCCCGCGTTTTCTTCTCAAGATGCAACGAGTCATTTTTCCAGTCCCGTTGTGTGACTGCGCGACGCCATTGCTGCCCGCCCATTATTCTTTTTGCCCGACCCTTTTCGCTCTTTTTTGCCCGCCAAAACGTGAAAGCTCAGCCAACCTATAGTTTCCATCCAAACGCATTCCCGCTGACTTGAAGTTCCTCCCCTACGATGCTATCAACTTTTTCTTTTTTTTCCTTTTCCCGAAACAGATTTTGGAAGACTTCTCTGGAAAAAGTAATCCTTCAAACCCATATTTCCAAACACAAAAGTTGAAATGTAAATAAACAATCAAGGTTACGATATGTAAACAAAGAAGGTCAAAAGAAAATAGAAATGTTGGTAAAATCTTGTTTTTTATCCGGTTCATCATTCTACTTTTCCTAGAATTATGATATATACTAAAGTGTAAACACCCGCGAAGAATAAAGATAAACACAGAACGTATCTTTTTACGTTCAGTGTTTATACTAAAGTCCTTGGGCTGACATTGTTTTTGTTCCCCATTCAGCATATTATTTTCACATTGTTTACGTGTTTTCTCAAGCTAACATCAACGTTTTTCCCCAACAAAGCCCGCGAAATTGAATTCCATCTATCTACCCGGCGAATCGCGAAATAAACTCGATATAATTACGAATAAAATTAGCCGCAACGCCTGTTTTCATACTCAGACCTCGTGCGCGCAGCGGCTCGGCGCCTTATTTTGCGTGACGAGTAATATCGCTGTTTTGTATTCCTTGTAAACCGCCGCCGCGCAACACACGATATGCTCGGCTTACGTCCTTTCGAAAAGAGCTTTGCCATCATCGCAAACTGTAAGACGCGATATCGATTCCTCGCGCTAAAGTCTCCGCGCGACGCTTTTACCGTTTTTGCGATCTCTGCCGGCTTTCATTGAAATATTAAGCCCGCGCGTTTCGCGCTCGGATACTCATTTTTTAAACAGCGCCAATTACGGATATTTAATTCATCGGGGCGTTCCCGGAAATGAACGACTAGTCATTCAACTCGGGTTCGGAATTATCGACACGTTCCCACGGAAACAAGTGTCGACTTTGAAAATATTATGGGGAAGACTAGGAATGTGTCTGAGTGAAGATTAAAGCAGAAAATAAACCGAATACGTCTAGCAGTTAATATTTTTCATATGTAATACGTAATTATTTAATTTGATTCATTTCTCATAATTTTCTTGTTATTTTCAGTTCAAATTACTATATTTTTATAGTAAACGAAAAATCTATTAAAAAAATATTTTCACAGAGTTTCGAACTCGCGACCTTGCTTTTTACAGTCGGCGACTTTTCCTCTTCACCGATCTTGCGTAAAAGCAGTGTTTACTAGGAATTTATCACAATTTCCTACAAAATATAGCAGTTTATACTGTTTTGGAAGCTCCGTCCTCGAAATACAAAAAATATAGCACTTTTTGATGCAAATTTTCCCTCCGTGTATATTTGGATTTTTTGGTTGGCTACCCATCTCGTTTTAGGCATCTTGATGTAGTACCAGTTGCTCAACGACATATAGCGTCGTTTATCCCGAAAGCTTTTATTAACTGCGAAACTCCATTAAGGTGAAGTGTCATGCGTGTCAGACGTTACAGGTTAAAACTCACAAATAACCCGCGTTTTCGGTGTTATAAGGTTTTATCTGCCATAACTTCTCCTGCGTCCATTTTTGTCAAATTAAGACCAGTCGCTAAATGAACCTTAGCATGCACCGCGAGTTAAGTATAACTGCCTTACGTTTTGTTACTCGGGCGCAATAAAAGGCGGCATTTGTTGAGCGAGTCCGCAGTTATGTTACTCGCAACTGCGACTTAATCCTCAAATACGAGCATTTTTTAAAGACGAGCGCCGCGTTAGCGATTCCCGCGAGTTCACGGAAATGAAAGGGATTGTTCTTCTGCGAGGGGAAGTGAGGATTTGCGCGCGGATATTATTCCGCTTCTGGATACGCTTTACAGATTAGACCCATTATCAAGAATATGTATTCTATTAATAGCGTAATATTTCCGAAGAATTGAAAACGGTGGGAAGTGCGACGATTTAGGTAGTTTTAACGTGAAAATCCTTTCAAAGAGAATTTGATGAAACTTTATATTAGGTTCATTAGGGATAAACTACTGGAAGCGCTGCTCATCTAATAAGGATGAGATATATTACATGAAAAATATGTTTAAATCATGCTTCAACATGTTTGAACAAGTTTAAAGGTTTTTCAACGTGGTGGATCAAGGTCCAACATGTTTCAACATGCTTGAGCAAGTTTCAACATGTTTCAACATGCTTGAACAGGTTTCAACTTGTTCAGATGGGAAACTTGTTCAGCAAGTGGAGTTTTTGAATTTGGACTATTTAGCTCGATGGGATGATGAATCGAAAAATTTTCGAAAAGTCAATCGAATTTTGCTCCTGACAAATCTGAACAAAACCGTAATGTGACGACGCTATATATGGGTCCATATGGATCAGATATGTACAGTAACTTTATAAACTTTATTAAAATGTATCTTTATTCAATCTTAATATATAATTCTTAATTTAGTCAGACCTAAAAGAACACTAAACTTGATAAATTTTATACATATACAATGTAAGCCTCTATAACCTAAAGCTTTGGTTATAGAGGTGCTTCAGTCCTTTTTTAAAGATATTTCTGTAATCTACAGTTTTTTTAAAAGCATCTCACTGTATCTATGACTTTTTGTTACTTGCTTTTTGAAAACTAAATCATGCAACCCTTTGCTCAAACAAGAAGTCAAAATATCGAAAAAGCTAACAGCTAATTGGAACTGGGGTTCCAAAGCAACGAAAGTATAAATACGCCTTTCATTGCGTCAATTTAATGACCGCCATGAAAATCGGCAACTAATGCCGAACCGACATTAAGGTAATAATACAAAACTTACTGCTGCCAACAAATAACAAATCGATATTGCCGAACGTTATTAACGTTAACCCAATTCCAAATCAATAATATATGATCGCTATTTCAGTCCACCAATCGAACATTTTAGTCAAAATAATGTTCTGCCCCAATTAATGAGAGCATTGCAATATTTTCGACGATTTATACTACATACCTCCACTTCTTTTTTACCGCGCCGTATCTACATTTGTTTATTTTCTACGCCCTTTAAACATTCGCCCGAATTCGTTATTCTTTTCAACTCTACACGCGTGTAACCTTTCAATCCATTCCTCTATTTATTTCTATTTTCGTACTCCGATACGTTTGTTTTTGTTTTCGTCATTTTGTTTGTCCCTTCCCTTTCAACAACATATCGTCCGTTCCTCTCATTAACACACGAGAACATTCGGTTTCCATCCGAATTTCACTTAAATTGAATCCAATGAATGTTCGACTGGCAATAGGCAGAAACATGTTTTGATTAAGGTACTCAATTCTTAGGTAAAGGGCCGGAAATTTAGGTCGCCAAGCGAAATATTATTCTAGTACTGAAATAATAATAATTTTGTTAGATATCGATTTTTTTAATATCATTCAAATATTTGTTAACGTTAATTGGTACAAATAAATGAACATCAAAGATTTGTTACAAAGTGTTTTTTGCCTTTATAATTAAAAAAATTATAATTTAAGGATCAGAATGAGAAATTGGTATTACGAAGCAAATCAACATATTTGAATGTTAAATCAGTTTTTAAAAATTATTTAAACTTTTTATTGTAATTTATACAATTGATAAAAATGACTTAGAGGTATGAACACGTTTTCAACATAATACATTTTTTTCAAAGGCCTTCTATTATTTTCTCATAACATCGCCTATTCGTTGCTAGAGTTAATCAATTGATTACAAACTAGCTAATTCTATTTCGAGACAGAGTAAATTGTTAGTCAGATTATAATAATTAATTGTATATAATTATAATTTCCGGTTCACTGGTAATTAATTAAAGTTAACTAATATTTTTGCACCGAGGATGCGCATTTGTTATGTTGTTCATTGTTTTAATTAGAGCATAATTCTCTACGCTAACCAAATTATTCGCAAATGATGTTTAAATTGATTAACAAATCCAATTGGCGCATTTAAGCAACTGATGGTAAAAACAAGAGGAGAAAATGAGAATGATTTTATTGATGAAATTGCTTTTACATTCATTATCACGTGCGAATTGTGATATCGCGATGTTTTTAATTGAACATTTGCAATTTTATTATTCAAATGACTCTATGCGATGCGAAATACCAAGTTCATTTTAATCTCACTTTTATTCAAATTGCAGATATAATGACTACAAGTTTCAATAACAATAATAATAATGCTGACACTTGAAATAGTAGAAAAGAAATGTTATGGTATTTAAACTGAACATCTTATTATATCTAATGCAAATTATTGTTAATTAATTAATATTTCTCTTAATTTGTAATAATAATAATATCGATAAGATTAATATTATTTATTTAGAAATGAATTATTAATATTAATTAATTTTAATTTTTAATAAACGATATTACATTTAAATAATGCAAATAATATATATTTATTTATCATGATAATTGCAAATTTGAAGGATAATTTTTAATTTGTTTGTTATAGATTAAATGTTATTTCTAAGAGTAACTCTTCAATTACGCAGGTCGAAGGAACACCTGATTGCGGATTTTGGATGCAGCGAAGCGAAACTGGCTGAATCGGTTCCACATACTGTCCATTCGTTTGATCTAGTTGTAGTCAACGAGAAAGTCAAAGCATATGATATGGCCCATACGCCACTTTTGACCAATGGAGTTAATGTTGTTTTGTTTTGTTTGTCATTAGTGAGAACTAATTTAAAGGACTATATTTTAGAGGCTAATCAAGTAACAATTTAAAAAATTTTGTAAAGTTGTTGTAATCTATATGTTGTCATCAATAATATTGATGACTGATGAAATTTACGATGAAAGTTTGAAAATATTGATTCAATATTTTCAAACTTTCAAAATTGTTGTAACTTTTAAAAGCATTTTCAAACTGTTATTTTTGTTATTTTGAAACATTTTTATTTGACCATTCATAATCGCCAATAAATCAAGCAACTTGCCGATTGCGATCGCGGTTCATCGGTCAGAGTAACTTCGGCCGAAATTCGATAAATCTAATTTGCGCGGCAATACAACATAAAGGCGTGAGCCATGAATCATAAATTAATTTAATCGACCGTCAATTAACTTTGCCCGGGCACTTTTGCTGACTCCGATGATTAAATGCGCACTCTTGAAGGCACCGCGAATTCGCTTTCGCGCAAAATAACTTCATAACATTCGGCGATTGCTTTTTTCGTCGCAGCCGGCAGATTGCTGGAAATTTTCGAAAGTTCCATTACGCGCGATTCAATCGAGCCGATTTTTGCACGCATCCCGCTGCCTTCGTTGCGTTTCGCATGTCTCATTAATTTATCGAACATTTCGCGTCTTTCGACCGCCAAGTTATTCAATTTCTATCTAAATTTTCGATGAGCGCGAACAAATTGCATCTAATTGAATCGAGCCTTTCGGCGAATGAAGCGAATTTGCGCAAGTTTCGTGAATGCAATTAAAATGTGAAACGCGAAAGTTGCATTACAATTGAGATTGCAATAATCGGCACTGACTGGGTGAATACGTGGAAATATCGACGATAAATTGTCGAATAATGTGATATTCTTGCGAGAATAAATAAAAACAATTCTTTAAACAAAACAGTCTATAAATAAAGAATTTCATTTTTACCCAAATTTAGCATTCTTTAGAACTGACTGGAATTAATTTGTCTTTTTTGAATGCTATAAAAAGACGAATGAATTCCATTTCAGGAAATCAAAGTGAATTTTTTTTAAATATCAATCTAACCAGAATTGAAAAGAATAGAAAATAATTGAGTTTGAATCCAGATTTTAGAATTGAACGTACACGAATTCTTTTTTATGAATTCAAAATTGGTTGTGGGAAACATTGATAAATCACCGGAATAGAATGGAATTGAAATTCAAATTATGAATTCGAAATCTCTCCACTGGGAAATTCTTTATTTAATAATCAATTCTTTTCGATTCGTTTCTATCAAATATTTTTTGCAGGGATATGCAATTTGACACTTAAAATAACCTCATTTCATCTCTTACTTTTATGGTTGATTTTCAGAAAAAAATGAGGAAACAGCTTTTTAAAAAAATGTTATTCTAATTACAAGAGGAAATATTCTCGTTCTCCCCGGTTTTTGAGTTGAAATGCAATTTTGTAATGATGCTTCAAATGAGATTGTCTGTTATCATTAACGCAAAGAAAATAAGGTTTGCTGTCGCCTTTCCGCTTTCCGGTTGCAAGCTAATCTGTGTTCGGTCGTAATTGAGGGTGGTCTCAGTGGGGCCATCAGCGGATCACTTCAGTCTGCTTAATACGCCACTTGTTCAAAAGAACTGCGGTGAAAAATTGCAAATTTTTGGGCGCAACGTGTCAGAGTGATCAACAACCCTATGAAAACAGAAATATATTCCCAATATATTCCCGATATATTCCCAATTCATTCTCAATATATTTCAATAATTAGAAAGGTACTTTTCAATAATTATAAAAATATTCCAAAGTAATTAAAAACTCATAGACGCTGATCAAATAAAAAACTGAACCCATTCTCCAAACAGCTTTTTTATCCCCAAATCAAAATATTTACTTTGAAACTACGTTTCCATATGCCCCTAAAGTCATATTTTATTTACCGGATCCATGCAAAAATGTTTATACCGGGCGAATGTAAGTTTTTAAAACAAATGCAACGTATGTTATTGGACGAACGAACCACTTTAATCTGACGAGAAATCGCAAAAACCGAAAGGGGTAATCGGACTAAGCTTTATCGAACGACAGTTGTTCGTTCGTGACAGAATTTGTAATCGCGAAATTGTATCTATAATTCAAAATACCTTCGAGATAATGTGTGTTTAGCTTGACCCCTCGGTGCCTGTAAACGCATACTTTCCGCCCAACCTATTCATCATTATGTTACTAGCTAATAATAGTAATTATTCGCCACCTTTTCATATCTCCTAACTTATTGCCCACATACGCATTTCTGTAATACGATGCACGCGAGTAACTGAAATTACAGAATGCGAATTAACATTGTCGGAGTGTGCGTTTAAAATGTTCGCTTGCCTTGACGAACAAACGAGACGCGAAAAATGCCTCGACTGGAAATTGCGGAGGCGGCCGGATTGCGGCGCCACTGTTGATATTGTCGGCTGTGATCGGATCAGCCCAAATCACAGTTTACCAAAACATCCATTGTCCGCAAGTCGCAAACAGAACAACGTCATTGCAAATGTTGCCGCAATTCAAACAGCCACACTGCCTCCGAATTCGCAATGATGCAAAGAACGTCTCGGATGAAACAAGCCAAACATCTAGGTTCTGGGATAATTAGCTGAATTTCGATTTTGTAACACTGTGGTTTTGGGTATATTTTTATATATTTTATTTTATATATTTGTATATGTTGTAAGTTTTGGAAATATTCTTCGTTGCAGTGAACCTTTAGAATGCAGTGAATCTGGAAAAATGTGTTTCGTCAGGTAACATAACCTTCAAAAGACTTTTGGCAAACATACCAGTGTAAATAATGTGCATATCAATGTGTAAATAATGTTTAAACTAATTTATGAGTTGAATAAAAATGTATGAGACATAAACAAATATATAAATATTCTTTTCAAATTCTCTATTCTACAATGTCATTTAAATACAAAAATTAAAAACTGTAATTTTCTTTTAAATAGCTTCAATCAATAACTTTTTGATTTTTATATATCCGAAAGTGTTTTTAACTAACCGATCAATTTTATCGTACATTTATTACCATATTTAACATAATTTTAAACTCATCACATATTCGACGTGTTTATTCCGCGTTTAATGTTTACGAGGGTATTCCCAACTTCCTGGCTTTCGTCGAATTTCGGCGGTAATTGCCGGTGCGGCGGCAGGACACTTTTTCCCATCGCATATCAATGTAAAAAACGAATGCCGATGAATCAATTATTCCGCTAAATGATAGATGCCGTCACTTTCTCGCGTGCCGCTGGCGCGAAATTTTCGCGCATATTTATCAGTCATTAATCTCGCATTAATGCGAAAAAGTCGATAAATCTTCGTGCGCATCGCGAGCGAAAGCGCATGCCTCCCGCGGATGTACGTACGAAACCAGATCGTCAGTGAATTACAAATGACACGAAATTACAGGAAATCACATGATGGTTTGACGTGCAGGAAGCAGAGGAGACAGATGGCCCGGGATCGGCTGAAAAAGATGCCGCCCACTAATTTGTCGTGCAATTTGCGCGGCAATGAAGATGCGCGTTTTTGCAGCTGCAATCGATGAGGAATTAGACGGAATCAATTTTTTGTTTCGTTCGGAATTTCGCTGAGTATGTGTAGTGATGGAAAATTTGGGCCGATCACACTTTTCGTTGGACGAAAAAACGCCGAATTTCGCAAGAACGAGAAATTTTTGGGAGAAACTGGGAACCTATTTATAATAGGCAAAATAATTGAAGTGATGGTAAATAAAAAATAAATAACCTTTTATAAAGAAAGGACGTTCCATTCAGTATGTGGAGAAAAGGATAAATCCTTTAAAAAGGAAAACTCCAATAATGTTGCAACCGGAATTGTCATTTTTTGGAGTGTAATATTGCAAACATGAAATTCTACAAAAAGTCCTTATCAGTGAATAGTGGGGTTAATAAAAATCATGATTTAAAAACATTTAATTAATCAGAATTTTTGTAAAATGTGTTTATTGTAATATTATTTTGTAATAACATAAATGTGGCAAAGAATAAATACCCCACAGCTTATTTATATGAAAAATAGTAAATAACTGATCAACAATCATATGTTAGTTGAACGTAATTATATTAATAATTAAAAAATATTTGTTTTTGCTAGACACGTATCTGATGTTCATTTTGTAAATCAATCTTGATACAATTAATCATATAAAAAAATGTTAACGCCGCTTTACAATGTAAAAGCGTTTAATTATCAAGAGATTGTATTTTATTTTAAGGTAGTACAATCACAATACCTATGTTTTAGGAAATGCATGAAAATTTACTCAAATATAGATTAATATGATTAATTTTATTTCCTCGAATATCAACAAAGTTGTGTCGCTAGAAGATGAGATATAAATTGTCAAAGTTACCGAAAATTACATTTGCTCTTATGGGAATGGACTAGCTGTCTTCCATATTTCAGAATTACACAGGATAAAATATTAAGAAATGATTTCAAATTGGTTACGTCATTAGTTATATTATGAAGATAATTAGTACCAAATATAAATAATTTTGTGTCGCTAGTTTTACAGATATTATTAAAAATAGAAACAAAAACCTTACTTTACTTGATATTTTGTCTTAGACATCCTTATATAACACTTACAATCAGTAATTTATAAATATTACATCACAAGCGGTTACTAAAAATGTGTTAATGACAATTTTGTAATAAAATTTTTTTATAAAAAATGTTTATTTACTTTTATTTATTTAAATGTGTCAACACCAACGACTTTACTATTTAAAATCAATTTAATACAAAAAAAATATTTTACGTTTACTTAAATGAACTTTCAACACGATTATTTATTCGAACCCTAAAAATACGCCCCTTCGTGATTGTACAACCTTAATGCTAATTTTGACTATACAAACGAGTTAATGTTCAGCAAATGAAGAAAGCCGAAAATCACGAGGTGTAAATTTTGATAAGCCACGGGTCAGCGAACTAGAGAATTAGAATGTTCACGGTATCAATTTCGTGAGCCATTTACCCTAATAAAGTTGCGGAAAAGGGCCATTATAAAGACACTTAAACGCGGAATAACGTTTCGTTTAACTCGCGCGGTTCGTACAAATAATCTACGAAGATTGTCTTGGTCGATTGCGAAGCGGGAATATTCGCAGATTCCTTTCTGCGAAGACGATTCGTTCGCTTGATTATGATCTTACGCAAATCTCCAGTAATTACGATTTAAAACTATTGTCAGTTATCTAACTTTCCAGGAATCCTTCCACGGTGGCGCCACCTGTCAGCGCCATTCCATTCCCAAAATCGCTCTCAGACCCGTCGACTTGCCGCAATTGAACGTTTTCGGCCTGAGAATCGAACAGAAACGGTGTTTCGTGCAGTTAATTATTTATTACGCGCTGTTACAGAAACAAGCGTAGCGTAAGATTAACGAGCGAATGGAAAAAATTCACCACGGGGCTTTAATATTTTTTCTCCTGACGATAAATTGAATTTATGATCACGGAATAGAATATTTCATGTTACATAAGAGTTTGCAGACTTTTGCGATATAACATCTTTAATATAAACCGAGAGATTTAATGAACGTAACATCTGTTTCGCGAATAAGTGAACGCGCCCTCCGCAATTAATTGAAATTTGTAATAACAAAATCGCCCCGTTTGTTCAACCTGCCAGACAATCGGATCAATTTTTTATATTATTACAGTCGAGCCAATGATTTTTTCCGTAAAGTTAATGTGGTTCGTAATAACGTTTTTTTAACTGGCCAATTTTTATGTCAAGTTTTTACGATGTAATTCTGCACTTTAAAAACATATATCCATTTATAATGAGAGGAATACTGTAATCATAAGTGGGTTTTATAGTTGAATTTGGTCCAAGAGTATTTCCTCTAATAAGAATAAAATTGTTTTTTAAATTATATTTTTTGTTTGATGCTGTTGGATATCAATTAATATATCAAATAGACCACTTATGTTCTTATGTTGGTAACACTGCTTTTCCCCCAAACGGAGCTTAGTCCCTCCCTTTGTTCATTGTTTCATTTCAGTTACGCTTTGGACATTGTACGAGTTGCACGTTAAATAAACACATTGTTCGTTGATAATCGGTAGTGTTTTATTCGACCCCGGCAACAGATGCAAATAAATTTATATTTTAAATTTAATTTAACATGGAATCTACGTGGATTCTACGTGGATGAATAAATGGACGGGGATTGAACGTAGATTCAGCGTCAAATCCACAGAGTTTAGGACATTTGTCTATTAGGGTTTAAGAAATTGTTAACCGAATATTTTTTAGAATGAGAAAGAACTGTTGTTATGACATGGGGCATTAAAGTTAACATTCCAGATTTCTGATAATAAGCTGGTCAATAAGCATCCAGTGTCACCGCGGCGCTGTATGTCGCGTACCGATCCATTAACGTAGTTGGAATTCATAACAGCCCTGAGAGGTACATCAGGGAAATGAGTTTTCAACTTTTGTGCCGGTGGATGAAGATTAATAGTTGGCTGGATACGGAGTCACCGGCTGCGTAGCCGCCGCGGCAAACTTTTCTGGTCGAATGTTCCTTAACTATATGTAAGATTTTCGGCTAAGCGCGCCACGTACATCAAACGACGAAAAAAAGTTCAATTTCAAGTGCTCTTTTATTTGCGTCTTAACGCAACTTCGGTGCAAATTTTACGACATAAAATATACCGGTGTGTCTGCATGGTAATCTCGATAAAGATTTCTTTTTGTTTGACGCGCGTTTTGCAAGAACTTTGGCATCGATTTTCTGAAAGGCATTCCGCGCGTTTCCACAATCTATTACGTTTTTGCGGCTCCTTTTTCCGCTCGCGCGCAGTAAAAACGACTTTTCACCGCGGCTTTTGTCGTTTTTTCGCCGACGCGGAACTTTTCATGTCATTTTCGTTACAATTAACAGAGCTTTTGTAAGAGCGGCAAAAGATTCGAACTCGCGGTGGATTCGGGTAATTTTGGGTTTATTTTGTCAGATGGAATACAAGATTGTTGCAAACGAATGAAAATTCGAATGAAAATTTCCTTAATTTTACGTGAAATTATTTTATTTTCTAATATTTTCAAATTATGCAGCATTTTTCAGCGTAATATAAGTGGGCAAAAAAACAGTTAAGTTCATTGATTTAATATTTGCACTTAAAATTCAAATAGATTAATCCATAGTAACGCGACTTATATAAGTAAAATACTGATATAAAATTACAGATGTATGTGCTTGCTAAAATGATGTAAAATTTTTAGTTAAAAAATATTACTCATTGTACAAACCGATATGGTCAAGTAAGTTATACTCTTCATTTTTTGTATTTAATTGTATTCGAAATAATTCCATATTACAGTGGCGAATATTCAGATAGAAACGAATGCATTATAATTAGTTTTGTTAGTGTTATTAACAAAATGTACTTGTGTTTATATAGCATAGTACGTTGCAACTGAAAAAGCAACATCATTTTTTCTCCGATATCCCGTTTGAAAAAGAATACATTATTTCACGAACAAATATTAGAATCTCGACGAATACAAAATCGTTTTCCACGATTTCTCCTTAAATTGACTTTTTTTCTTATTTCAGACTATATAAACGTACAAATACATGCATTGTAAAAACAGTTATATAACTGCTTACCCATAGTTTGACTGAAAATATAACTAGTACGAAGAAAAAAAATTAATAAATATATGCAAACTATATGCATATATATTTTGGCAAAATATTGTATATTGTTTATATACTTTGTATATATTCATCAAATATAAATAAATAAAAATAAAACAATATGTCAAATATATTTTTTTCATATAATTTATATATTTAAAGGAAATATAAGTAACCATATAAAAATGTTTGCGGTAAAGTTATGTATTTGCAAATATATTTTGTAAATATATTTTAAACTATATATCTATCTACAATAAAAATCACTAGAAACTGAAAATAAATTTCAGTTTACACGCTAAAATTTTACATGACTGCACATTTTTTAAATTTGATTTTAAAATTACGTAAACAAACTAGAGTTTTACAATTTCACTCTAAAATTACAGTACATAACCTAAAAACTCACACATTTACTGCGAAACAGTAAAACTTTTTGTCACTTTCCAACATTTGCACAGATAATAACGTCAACAGAGACAATAACTTTCCAAATACGATTCTGCGTTAATCTCCTCATTTCCGTAATTTTTAAAACGTCGTTAATTATGATCCCCGAAATCCAAAAGCGGACCGCTTTCAGAGCCGTCCTCCATTCGCAACGGCGAATCGTCGTTCGCAGCGTTAATTGGTATGAACCGAGGACTGATCAGCGCTATTAATTAAATCAAAACCAATTATAGTGTTACCCTACATAGTTAGCGATGTCTAACATTGTTTTATATATTAACGATAATCGATAGAACATCCTTTATCGCATCCGCTAATAACCGCGATGCGATTTCGGCGCAAAGCGGGAAGCGCGCGGGCGCTTCAAATAATTAATCGTCGCGTCCGAACAGTTCGGGCGTCGCGGCCGAAATGAGCGCTTCTTAATCAGCGCGCGGGAAATTTCGAAATTAATTATTCGCCGGGCAAACGTCGGAACGTAATTAGATATTTTTTTACGATACAAATTCGCCTTTGCGCAAAAGAATTTCGCGCACTTAATGTGCGCGAAACTTTTGCTTCCTGCGTTTTTACGGCGCGCGAATGTTTTCAAAAGACGCAGTTTGCTTATTTTTACCGTTAATTACCAAACTCGGCGCACACAATTCGCGGATCGCGAATCGCGTTTGCGAACTTCTCCACCAGTGGTCTTTGTTTGCCCGGGGATGTGTGGGAAGAGGGTGTAGAAATGGAGCGAGTTGTGTGAAATGTTACAATGGATATATAAGAAAATGAAAAAATGTTTACGTGTATAAAAAATGCTTGTTTTTGATAAAAAAATTGAAAATAAATAAATAAATAAAAAATAAATAAATAAAAAATAATAAAATAATGTTATCCAAATCAAGCACTAAAAAAGTTACATTTCTGAACCATACATTAGTATATTCAAAATGGGTACAATTGATTTAAGTATAATTTATGACATTTCCAAATACACATTATTTTTTCTTCAAACATATCTGGTACATCTTCCATGTATTTGATTCCAAATATCTGTACAATTTTCGCCGTTTTAATTTCATTAATTCATCCTAATTCCCATTTAAGCACTTTGATGCATCTTTATAGTAAGATGGCCGTTTTTCACAATTTTTGCAAAACTTTAAACTTGTACGAAGATCTATTTCAACATTCGAAACAATGTCTCCCGGAATAAAAGTAAAACTTTTCGCAGTTCCATCGCACCTGCAGTCAGATCCATTGAGAAATGAAACAATGCATCACGATAAATTGCGAGTAAACGAACAAAACCGTGTTTACACTCGGTCATGGAAAGGACGGAGTGCGTGGATAAAAAAGGCGATGGGATTGAGAAGGGCCTGTCGCATCTCAAGCTCGACGAACGAGCGGAACGTGCGACCCGCTGAGCAGTTGTGTGAGCGGGAAAACATTCGACAGGCGTCCGCAATGAGTGAGCGCACTTTTGCAAATAAGAGGCAGCGGCAACGAGGCTTTCGGAAAGCAATTGAGGAATCTCCTTCGACGATCTTCGAAAGGATTTTATGTTTTGCAAACTTTCGAGCTTTTTGGTTCAGTGCAAAATTATTATAATGAAAGTTCACTTATGATTCACATATGAATCATTAATAAGTCATGCGTGACTCACAAATGTGTCACTATTACCATCCTAGGTGCCTGGTGTAGGACTTAGAAAATCGGACTTATGCGATTATAATTTTATATATAGATATAAAATATAGTTTTTATATAGTTTTTAATATAGATATCAAACAGGAATTAAGATAGGAATGGCATTAACTCGAAATACTGAGAATTTGATTAAATTTTATCTGCTGATTGTTCACGTTGTTCGCTTCAATTGGCCAGAATTTCAGCAAAATTTACTTCTTGAAACCCGAGATATTTAATAAC
>JABFPB010002234.1:0-20927 GCA_022817645.1 Ceratoteleas bidentatus
AATATTTTTTTAATTTTTTACAAAAAATATTTCCGATATAATACCAATATATTCCCAATTTTTGCAATACGTTTAGAATGTATTTCTAATTATTTCAAAATATTGGGAATATATTTCTAACTACTGAAATATATTGGGAATATATTAGGAATTCACTGAGAATATACTTCTCTTTTTCCAAGGTTATCATAGGTGTAACGAAACAAGAATCTGAGCTCAACGCACAGATTACATTGTGGGTGACTTGGTGACGTAGAAACAAAACTACGTCCTTACGGGTAGCTTTGTAAGCCAACTTTCATTTCCCGCCTTTCACGTGTCACAAACGAATGACAATAGCGAAAACAATTAAAATTAGCGGCAGAAAATTCTTGAAACCTGCTATTGCTTCAAAATGGAAACTGTTTTACTTAGATATTGCGACCTTACCTTCGCGATTCCAATATCAATATGTATAGCTTAGTTTTAGGTTTCAGTGCACGTATATGTGTGAGTGAGACTAGGAAGGAATGTAGGTAAATGCACATACAAACAACGAATACTATTGCGCCGCTGTGTGAGAAGCTCTGCCAACCTTTGATAACGGAATAACTCACGAAATTACAATCCGACATGACATATGCTAATTTTACACAGTAGAATGATATATTCATTAATTAAACGTTTTAACGTGACTTCTCTAATTTGAGCAGATTTATTAAGAAGACAGTGATTTGGGATAAAAAAGATCTCTGTTGTGAAACTGTTAGCATTTTTAAAATTCATTTTTAATTATTTTTTATATTTATTAATTTATTTGAACTTTAATTTTTAATTGAAAATAAGTTTCTTTGTTTAATTTATTGTTTATAACACAGTAATTAATGTTTCGAATAAATTTAATTTGGAATAGAAACTTATTAAATTAGGTACCTTTCTTTGACAATAGATTGAATGTTCTGAAATTGGGGACACCGATTATTGTTATTGCATGTTCATGAATTAGATACTGACATTATGATGCAAACATTGCGATCTCTCTTGATACTTCTTGCCATTGAGATTCAGTATATAACGTTGTAAATGGATCCCTTCCATGCACAAAGTTAGCGTATATTCGCAAACTTTGCAAAAATGATTGCAAATTTGAGCAACGGTGGTTCAAATTCACCTATAGCTAAATATTGAATGTTAAGTAATTTCACACCATCTAATTTAGCGTCGGTGGATCTAAGAATAATTTTAAAACTGGGTTAAATTTTAGTACAATCTTGCATTTATTTTGCAACATTGCTATTTATTGATATAAGTCACAGTGCATGTTCCTTATATAATATTACATACAAATTACTCTCAGCTGCATATTATATAAAGCGTTTTTTTTGCAGTAGCTTGATAATTGTTCAAACTGATGTATCTGTAATTAATATTTTATTCGTTCATTATATTAGATTAGACGAATTCTCTGTCGAATGACTGTAGAAAATTGAACTTTGAAAAAAAAAATATTTATTGATAGGTAAATATTTATTGATCTTTGTTTGTACAATGTGGACTTTTTTCATGAAATATTTTTAATGTTATCATATTCAAAGTGGCGCCGCAGTGAAGCACTGCATTTCTACGCGGTCCCTCCTGCAGTTGCGGGTTTAATTCTCTACTGTTTAGGCGAGAATCAGCTTATTTCTTGCAAATTTCACAAAATGGCATAAAAAACAGACTTTTGGGGTAATTCTTTTTTTGAGGTTTTTTGTTTATAGAAAATCAAATTGTTGATTCTGGTCTAAGTTGTTGAGGATAAAATGAGGAACGAACATGTGATATTTCAAAGTGATTCGTTGAGAACTTTTTGAGTTACAAGGGACAGCGGAAAAAAAATGCTGCTTCGAGAAAACCACGTTTAAAGTTTTAAGTTCGGTGTTTTCGGTAAACACGCGACTTGTAGGGCAACTTACGTTCAATCTCCAATTCCTGGGTTATAAATAATTCCTTCCGCCTTCTTGAAACATTAAATATATGCAAAAAAAATTGATTTTTGTTATCCAACAAAGGTGAAAGTACCTTTAAATCCCCGATTGATTACGGAAAAATAAGTCTTTTTTCATGGACGATTACGGCCAAAAACGACTGAAAACTGCCGTTTAAGTTGCAAAAATACGTCTTTCTTATACAGAAGATCTTAAAAAATATGCTGCAGTCTTAATTCTAGCTAATAGTATTATTTAACGGGGAAAGTAGTTCAGTGATAGGTCTTATTTAGTGGGTAATCCGAAAAAATGTGTAAATCAATGTATAGACTTGAAATATATCAAATGTATGCCGTTGTGAACCGCTGTGAGACCATTGTGATAACATTGTTGTGCCTCGCATACTCATCATGCTGAAGTTCCCAATCACATGCGGCTCACATATGTTATCGCCGTGAAATCAATGCGGCTCTCAGTGCTGACTGAGAATCTATCGGTTGTAACCAATTCAACTTTATTTGATGAATTAGATATTTTCATGTGGCTGATGTTCGCTTATTGCAAACGCGTACTATAAGCGAGGAAAACATTTTCGCGGGTTGCAAATTGGTTTCTGCGGCAGTTTTAGACCTCCCGGAGATCCTTCAAAGGCAAATGCCTTCGGCCGATTTCCCTGGTACCGGTCTTCACAGCTATCGAAAATTGTCTGATGTCGCTAATTTTTACTCCGCTTATAGTACACGTTTGCAATAAAAAAGCGAGTTCAAAATGAACGATATAAGTAAATTTTTTAACAGATGACGTGAAGGCTGGTGCCAGGGGAATTAACCGGAGGCAATAGGAGAACAAATTTTGAAAAATTTAAAAATTTGGAAAAATTTGAAAATTTAGAAAATTTTAAAAAGTTTGAAAATTTTGAAAAATTTGAAAGTTTGGAAAAATTTGAAAATTGTGAACACTTAGTTCCGAACCACCAATACAATCCCGAGCTCTTCACTCTCCAAAACAAACTCCCCTCCATTGGCACCCCTGCATTCGTGTGCGCGCGTCACCCACACACTCTCAGCCTTTACGCAGCCGCGGGTTGGTCGGCTGCGGTTGGCAGAGCTGTGCGCGCCGCCACTGTCTATCCCCCGCGACTGGTCAGACTGATTCTAGCCCGTCGTCTGTCGGTCTGTCCGTTCCGTGATTCCGTCGTGCGATCCCGGTTTGAACGCGAGGACGCAAGGTTGCGGCTGTTCGCTGCGACGCAGCAAACGACGAGCACGCACGAACGCCGTCCGGCACCAGTCCGCGCGCAGCCGATCCCGATCGCCTAGCGAGCGAAGAGCCGGCCATGGAGAAGCGGATAGAGCTCGAGAAGCGGGGCAGGAAACCCGGCGAGGTGAGTGACGTCCATTCGGCCACGCGGACCGGGCGCAGCTGGCCCCCCGCGAACCCACGTCGCGCTCACGTGTGCTCCGCAGCCGGCGCCACGGCTTGACAGGCACGCGTGCACCGACCAAAACACGAGCGTCGCGGCGCCGCAACCAGATTCCCCTTACTGCGCAGACTGTTTCCAAAGAAGACCAAACTTTACAATCCCGCATCCGTTTCCTTCTATCGCTTGTTTGTTATCTTCATCATTGTTTAAAATTTGGTCACAAAATCTAGTTTTTAAACCACCCCAAACCATACGTCCTTTTCTCCGCGCGAAAGGACGACGGGACGAGATTTCTGGTTGCGCTGCGTCGCCAAACAAGCAGCCCGGTTGTTTCCCGGGGAGCGGCGCCAGGGGGCGCGCGGACCCGCCGAAACCGCGCCAATTGGTCGCCCCCCGCCCCTCCCCGCGGCGTTCGATTTTTGCGCGCGAACGCACCGGGTAAACGGCGCGTCGGCTTCTCGGCTGGCGCGTCGCGGCCGCCATCTTGGACGAGTCCATTCGGCGCGTTGTTTTCCTTTTCCACTTGCGCGCGCGATCGGCTGTCCTTGTCGGCGCTTTCCCGGTTTCCCGACGGCGCCACGTTGCGCGCGGCTTTTCGAACTGCGGGAGAGGAGTTTTCGCGGTGGCGGTAGGAACTGTCCACCTGATACCGAAGGACACTTGTCGAGGGTCTTTCGCAGTTGGGCTGTCGGGTAGGTGTAGCCGCGAATGCGGGCTGCAGGTGTAACGGGAGCGAGAGAGAGGGCGATAGGGGCGCGCTTTGGAGCCGCGGTTGCCATTGATCCGCGCGGACGCACGTTGGGACGTCGCCGCCGGCGGACGACACGCTGTCAGAGCCGATAACGACGGACGGCGAGTGGTCCGGGCGAAGGGTGGCTGGTTCGGGGAAGATATCATAGGTTTTCGAGTGGGTTTGGAAAGATTGCAGGGGGGTTGGGTAGGATTTTGATTCAGAGAAGTTCAGAACTTTGATTTCTGATGCAATGGGAGATTATTGTAAATCACTGTATGTTTATTGTAGGAATGTAGAATTGTTTTATTTGGTTGTAAAATGTTTTAGAGTCAGAGTTTTAAAATCATGCAATATCCAATGAGATTTTCAAGAAAAAGTGGAAATGTCAAAAGTGCAAACTTTTACCGTCCAAGAATCCAAATGAAATCAACATTTTGTTTCAATTAAAATAGATAAAGATAAAATAGTAAAAATCAATGGCTTATCTTATTTCAAATAAATAATAGTAATAATAATAATAATAAAATTGAGTATCGTGATTCTCTGCATTATCCAAGATTTCGATTTTCCGAGCCATGCCTGTACCAAACCCTCAGATACTCGGAGTAAACAATGCGCTTGGATACAGATGTTTACAGATTGGTCAGTTTCACAAATGGGAATGTACCGTTTGGAAAGGTTTCATGGAAATTTTCCGAGCATCAGGTGTTGACGTATACTAAAACCGATAAAGGTGATGAAAGAAGTTGTGGTGTTTACTTAATTATTTTATTTCGTAAGTCGCACCAAACAATTTGATCGAAAAGGAAGTAGACTGACACACATTTAATGATTTATTCAGACGAAGATAAGGCATATTATCGATGCGGCCAATTAATAGACTTAATATTTCTAAAACATAACTAATTATTTATATAGCCTTACACTAATCTTCAATCACTATTCAATTGTTTTCAATGAAATATTTATATATTTGACACTTTTCAGTGTTTTTATATAATATTTTATGCAAATGTATTTTATGTTTACCTCAAACAAATCTGATAAATCAAAATTTATTTAATATCCAATATGTTTGATACAAACATACTATGTTATTAAAAAATAAACTACATTTTGCCAAAAATTTGATTTACATAAAATATATTTATTGATGTAAGTACTCTGATATACCAGTGCCAAAGATCTCCTTTTTTCAATTCAATCTTTACATAATGTGACACTTTACCGGTAACATTCCGTGCAGTGTCGCGTGAAAACTGGGATTACACAATGCATGGTGTAATTTCGTCGAACCCCGTTCGCGGCGCGCGTTGCGTTCGATTAATCCGTTTTGTAGGTTTCGCGGCGGCCGAATCTATAACAAGGTGAATCGCGTCAGACATGCTATAGTCGCGTCCGCGAGTTCGCAACAAAAATCGTCGTCGATTTTTCACCCGCGGCATATTTTTAGATGACCAATAAATCGCTCGTCTTTGGCCGGGCATTGTTTTCCCTCCACAATTAGCGCACCGCTTAATACATCTGAATGAATACATACTTAATGAATTGAGCCAATTCCATGCAACTTCAAAATAGAGCATTACAAACGGCGCACGCTTTCGACAAAACGTCAGCAAAGATAATGTAATTATTCTACAGCTATTTCAGAAATGACGAAAATTCAATGAACATTTTCTGACGTTGTAGAAATATGGTACAAAATTTGCGTAAATTTTCTAAGTGATTCAGAGACAAAATTATTTTTCCATTAACATTTCTAATCATAATTTTATATTCAAATTAATTAAAATTTTTACATCTACGTCATTTATCTTTGTTTCTGTTGACGTCTTTACAAATATAATGTAACCTATGAAATTAGAGGAAGAGGCAATCAGTAAAACATCCTTAACCGATTAATGATCCGCAATTTATCTTACGCGGTTTGTTTATTTTCTTTTTCTGCACATATATTATTCGAACATGCGCTAAAAATAAACACTCTGCGATGTTTACCTTCATTACATGCCTCGTTAATAATTACAATGTAACGCTCGTCGCCCATTATATTAGGAGCGAGACGATCAATAGCGCTTCTGAAATCGATGGAAAAAATGAAACTCCGCACCGATAACACTTTCACGTGCAGCATAATTTAGTCAGCGCTGTGCCGCGACGCTCCGGCCGTTGCGTCATTTATTATGGAGACCATTCGATGCTCTCAGCGTCCCAACGAACAGGAACAGTTATGAACTCGAAATTGCCCGCTCGGTCCACCAAGTGTCCCATTTTCCGCAGCACACGCGGCTTTTCATTGCTGCACCCTTTCCCAAACAAAAACAAACGCGGGCGAAACAAAAACAGATATAAATAAACAAGTCCGGTAGGACCATCCGAATCGACCGTTTATCCTGATGGTTGAAGAAGTAGCAGAGGGATGCGCGCAATTTTAGGGTTCCAATCAAAGTGGACTCTTTTAGTTTTTTATTTGTTTTTTATTGAAATGTTAAAATATTGTGAAGAGAAATTGTTACAGTGCATTTTGGAAATTTTATGACGAATTATAAAAAAAGGGATGTTTGTACCTGGTTCCTATATTTCGAAGGTATTTTTGAGAGAAAATATGAAACTAATTTGTTTAATGCTTAATAGAGTTTATAATTTACAAATCTAAAAAAAGGTTTGTATACATAGAATGACAGTTACGTGATACAGATTGAAATGTAATTAGTTCTACTAATTATTGACTAAATTAAAATAAGAAAAATTACCTAATTTGATCATTATTTCTTTCATAAATTAAACACGTTAATAGCCATCATTGCATTGCAAATATGGCGAAATACAATTTGAAGTAATAGCTTTTTTAATTCCATTTTAGATGCCTATTTTCAAAATTCTTATACATTGTAAGACAAATACATGCTAATACATGATAAAATCAATATATGATTCCTTAACAATTAATGTTTAAGGTTTTTTTATCGTTATGGATAATTTTAGGCAATTTTCTTGCATTGAAATTTTATTTTCTAACAATGAACTGAAAAATTCGTCTTTTTCTATGATCAGCTGTTAGAGATGAATTTAGATTTTTCAAGTTTATAAGTTTGGAGGTGAAGAAAATCTTATAGTCAAACTTTAAAGTCGAATGTCTCTTCTTCTGCATGAACGAATTACTTGAAAATTTGGTGAAGTAAATAATAGCATTGCAAGAATTCAAATTGAAGTTTCATCAAATTCTCTCGTTAATGACGTACTCAAATTCCGGTACGTCATTATTACTAAATAATTAACAATTATTTACTAGTAAAAAATAACAATTAAAAGTAATAAAAAGTGTTACAGAAACGCTAATGAGTTGAATTTTTGAACACTTAAGAAAAAGAACTAAAAATAATGTTGCAAACTTTCAACGATTATTTTCTCGTAAATTCACGACAGGCGACCAAATATTACCAAAATAATTGTACGTATTAAGACATTGTCAAATCTAACATTGTAAAACTAACAAAAATAACAAAACATTGTCAATCCAAAAAGAAATTTTAAGAACCCATTTACAATTAACGAAAATAGCATTTTCGTTGCAGTGTCCCCTTAACTCTCAGCCAAGCAACACTGTAAAAAGGAGCGAACAGGAAAACGCGCTCGCAAGTATTCACTTGACGCGACAATGGTGCACCTTGCCACAGGTGCATGTGCACTCCAACCGAACGCACACTCGCGTTCTAATTGAGCCCTCCGCAACTGCCATTCCCATGGCCCGACCTTCCCCTGCGGCAGTCATCGCGAGCCACCGACTTGGTCTTAACCCCCCCCCCCTCCCCCGATATTTCACTCGCGTACGTGCATAATACACAGCCCGGCGCCGTGCCTTCTTTTTGCCATCGCCACCTAGCGCTTTTGTGACTTGTCTTGCTCTATCTTCGATCAATAATACGGCCTATCTCCCGCCAGGCGGCCTCCGACGTTTGAATTTTAAGGCCGCGCGACTGCCAAAAAGCCCGCCACTATAATTGTTGGGATCCCGCGACTAATTGCTGGCTTGTCGTTTTTGCAGATCAAAGACTTCGTTCTTGACAACTGTCGGAGTACAAACATCGTTGGACTCACCGACGAATTCGTTGCACTAGAATCGTTAAGTCTCATAAACGTTGGGCTCACCAGCCTTAAAGGATTCCCCAAATTACCCAATCTGAAAAAGGTGTGTATTTCAATTAAATGAAAAAATGGTTGGCAAATGAAAAATTAAATTTAGATCGGTTAGATCAGATGATGACATCAATTCAGTTTTTTTAGATAAATTGTTTCCACTTTAATACATAAATTTGGCATAATAAAACTCTGTTTCGTTTTGCAATGAACTGCATTAATGAATCTTCGTTCTCCACAGTTGGAATTAAGCGATAACAGAATCTCTGGAGGTTTGAATCTGCTGCACACCAGCCCTAAGTTAACTACTCTTAATCTTAGTGGGAACAAGATCAAAGATCTTGACACGTTACAGCCCTTGGTAAGCATCGGTTCCAAAAACCGAAAGCAATGAATATCGCTATCAATGAATGAGAGTAAGATTTACAACCGACTGCCTTTTCCTTTGCAGAAAGAGTTCAAAAACTTGAAAAGCTTAGACCTTTTCAACAATGAAGCGACAAACATGGAACACTACAGAGAGAAAGTCTTCTCTCTCATACCTAGCCTTCGATATCTTGATGGGTTAGTTGCATATTTGGTCACAGTTGGCTGCAAAATATCTTGTCCTACCTGATTCCTCGGGGTACCGGGTGATCGCTTCGATATCCTCTAATAATTGGTCTCGTTTCAGCACTGACATCGAAGATTGTGAAGGCGAAGATAGCGAAGGCGAAGATGACGAAGTAAATGGGAATGGAGACGGCGAATCCGATGCTAACGAGGAAGATAGCGAAGATGGTTCGTGAATTTTATTTACTGTACTCGGAGATCGGTTTATGGGAATGTATTAACTCGTTCTGTTTGATGTATAGTGTCCGACGAAGAAGATGACGACGAGTTGGATGGAGGCATTGGCTTGCATTCAGTCTACAAAAATCTCGATGTAAGCTGAACTGGATCGCTTATGGACATTAAAATATCACTTAGCATCGAGCAATGCAATTTAGTAATTCCTTTTTGCTTGCAGAATGACAGTGATGAAGAAGACTTCATTGTCGAAGATGAAGAGGAAGACGACGATGACGAGGATGCCGAAGATGAGGATCAGGATGAAGATGAAGGTACGCAAAATTGGAGCATTTTACGCAGATAAGTTAAGCACTTTATTGTACTTCAAGTATTTAATGTAACTGATTTCAATTGCAGAACCAGCTCCCGTTCTCGCAGCTCGAGGCAAAAAGAGAAAACATGAAGAGGGAGGAGAAGCAGGAAATTAGAATCTTTATTAAGGTTTTAACGCTGTTGAATGAGTGTAAAATTCATATAAATAATAAGAATAATTGCGTCATCGAGTGATCAGCTGGTAATCAAACAAATTGACTGACATACGACAGACCACAGTTTCAAATGTGATTAAACGGGAAATAAGGTGAAACAAAAGAAAAACAACCGAGAAATCGCGGATGGGATACTGAAAACCGATACTGACTCTTTGCATGGGACGCGAGTAAACGCGAGAACGCGGCAAAAGCGGCACGAATGGCAAACGACGCAAGGGATTGTATATGACAAATTGCATCGAAAGGTTGCATTCCAGCTAGACCCAACGAATTTTAATTATATTAACGATATTTTATATAGAATATATAGTTAGAAGAGGATTTTACGTCGGCGAATTCGGAAGACCAACGGCGGAGTCCCGCACTCGAGGGAGCGTATTTGTCTGTTAGCTCCGGTCGGCCCAAGGCTAGTCGTGCTGGAATGCAGCCGTCGTTAATCATTGATAAGAACACTTGAACCGCGTTATCGTACGCAGGCATTGGCTGCGCGACGGTGGCGCCACCTGTGACGCGAACCCGACGCTACTGGTACAGTAGCGCCCTCACAGCCAATCTTACGATCTAACTAGCGTTTAGTTAGCCTCTTTTCTACGAAACTTTTTAACTTCCACACTGCAATCCGAACGCCCGTAGACAATACGACTCGAGGATCTCAAACCTTCGCGAAACCATCTTCCTGCTGCCTTCGCCGGCGACGAATTCTCCCCCGGTTAGCCGCGCCATCTCGCGGCCCTTCGGACCCAATTCGGACGTTTCTCAGTTTCGTTTTTATTTCGCTTGATTAGCATTTTCGTGAATCGTACGAAGCTTGTGACCAGATATGCGAAAGGGTCAATATCGTGTACGGGACACGACACACACGCATACACAATCAAACCACAGACACAGAATCCTACCCTCGAGCAGAGCGGCGGTCCCGACGCGCCGACCTGTGGCGCCGACGGACCCATTCCACGCTTCGACATTATTTTTTTAATCGATTATTCCGTATACCGATTCTCGCAGCGTAGCATTAATCAAGATTGCGACGCATGTTTTACCTCGTTTGTTATTAAACGGGTTTCATTTGATTACGCGCATGTTCGTTTGTACTTCTTTTTCTGTAAGGAACCGTGAGAACGAACAATGTTTCTCGTTACGCCATTCATTGTGAATAATCTCTTCATATATCGAGAAGTATATTTATTTATGATTATACATTTATAATTATAAAAAGGTTTATGTTCTTTTATAATTAGAAATTATAATTATAGATCGAAACGAGGGACGACTTTTGTATAGGGTTACAACACCGAACGAGTTGCACCGCGTTCAGCTGTGATTTGTTTATCGGGAGCCGGGGGTGAGCGGGATTTCGAGACACGACAAGAGCCGAGACATTTGACGACGCGTTTTCTTTCACGAGGAGCTCTGAGCGAACAATGCGAGCCTTGTTTCCGTCACTCTTCTTTGTACACTGAGCATACAAAGAGCAAACCGCCGCCAACAACCCAACGGAGCCGACAACGGCTTTGTTCTGCGAAATTTCGTTGTTGCGAGTTTCGCAAGTGTACAATGTACGACGTTTCTCCGACGAGCAATGTTTATGCATACAAATATATTTTGTTCATACTTTTACGCTTAATGTCATTGATCTACGCACGTCCGAGAGCCGAAGTAGTATTAGTGAGCTAACGAAGCCTGTTCGAGTCTAGAGGTACTCGCAGCGGCGGTTGAGGAAAATTGACGATCGAGGATGGATTTGATTGGAGTCAGCTGGTTCCCTCCATCCTTCGTCGCCGATTCTCCGGGTCCGCGAGCAAAAACCCGACGTCTGAAATTGACCGGGAAAAGGATGAAACGTTACGAAATGATATGGTTCCCGGAGGTAGAGGGCGCTGCACTCTATTTATGTATTTATTAACACTAGAAGTACCAGAAAATGTGTCTTTTTACAAATTAAAAAAAAATTTAATGGGCAGTTGAGTAAAATACGGTAAAAGTTAACCGACTTTTCAGTAAAATATGCTGGATTTACCAGATAGGGGAATTATTTCTGCAGATACCAAATTTTGAGGGGAAAAATGTGTCTTCTCTTCAATTTTCAAAAATATTTTCACCAATGAACAAACCAAATTACATTACATTTCACAAAATTTTAATCCTTTCATACAATGAAAAAAAAAAAAAAAAAAAAAAAAGAACAACCCTGTCCCTTTGGTAATTCTAGTGTTAATGGACAATTTTTTCAAATTCGGTATTTCAAAGGCATCGCTCAAATTGTGATCCTTTCACCACCTCTCACTCAATGATTGGACCAGTTTTTACTGAACCGTTCGTCGAATCCTTTCTTTCCACGTGTAAACATGAACGTGGTGCGTTTTGAATGGAACGTGTCGCGTTGCGAGGAATGACAGCGTCGGCGACAAGGCGATCTAACGCGAAGACATTCCCGTGGCGGCGCCGCGGTCGCGTCCGCCCCTGAGTCGCCATGCACGTGGTGGCCCTCTGACGAGATTTCCCGGAGGCGGCCGCGACCCGAGCGAGGCGACGATACCCGACGTCGTTGCCAATGCTGTCATTTGGACGGCACAGTCGACCATCCGCATTGCAACTGCTTAATCAGACTACTGACCAATCAGATTCTGCGACCAAAGGTTCCCAGACCCGACCAGAACTCTGAGTCGTCTATTGTTCGCAATTTCTTATGGTTTCCAGAGAGCCTTTGGGCTTCTTGAAAATACTGCTATAATTATAATGATTAATTATCAGTCTTAATACTATACGATTATTCTTATCACTATTATTACATTATATTTTTATTATTATTATTATATTATTATTATGGTTATTATCTTACGATTATGTTACAATACGAATCAATCCGCGTTAAAAGATCCAGGCACTTCCGAGATGGAAAACGTTTGGCGAAATTGCCTCGAAATTTGAAAAAAGGGAAATCTGAAATAGATGAAAGTTTCTTGGCGTAGGACGAATATTTCCTTTTTAGTTCCGGCAAGAATTTCGACTGGAATTTCCTGAACTCATCGGGAATTTTCGTGCCAACGATTGCCGAATGCCAAGAAACTTCCATCTTTTCCATGGAATTTCCTCCAATTTCAACGATAATTCCGAATTACCTGGATCTCTTAACGCGGGAACATACTCCTTTGGATCTGCCTCATTCTATTCAAAGTTGCTATGATATAAATGGAGGACAGTTGTTTTTTCTATATTTTTTATTGACTACTAATGAATTGCGATTGAAGTAAGGGTGGCATGAGAGCGCGAAACCCGGAACGGCCGACCAAACGACGATCGAAGCCACTGCGACTGATCGACGCGACCGACGCGACAACACGAATGAATGGGGAACTGAGTGCCAGAGCGGGAGAGAGCGACTTGTAAGTTCGAGAACTTTGAGATAAAAAAACGAGACGAAAAAGGCGAAAAAAAAGTAACAAACAAATAAAAGACAAAAAAATGGGAAAAGGGATGAAAAGCGCGCCCCAAAAAGAGGAAACGGAAACAATACTGCGGTAGACACGAATGAATGACCTGACGCCGATTTTCCGCCAGAATGGTTATGGCCTTATCCGATTTTTCCAAGACTAAAGCAAATTTATATTAGGTACAATGAGTAAGCAAGGTGTACAGACCTAAATCTATAAATTTTCAATCAGCGAATGTCAGAGCGGCTCGCGCGGAATGCAATGTCGAATTGTTTACCGAAATGTCGCGGCGAAACAATTGCAAAGAATACCGGAAAGTGATTGGTGTTTCCGTGCGCCCCGCAGAACACAAAAGTACCTTTGTCAATTGTGATTTTTGGATAGACCATTTAATTACGATATAAGGAACGCTGTCCATCGCCCTGTATTCATCGTGTACATTGGGTTCTCCTCGGCCAGCAATGTTCGTGCACTCACACGAAATTGCTGCGAGCAAACGAAACCAGGATATTATACACACATGTATGTATATATTACACGCGTGCGTACATATATGCGTGTGTGCAATGCAAATACACAGATTTGTATGCGTATGCATTCGTGTGTCGTCTGTCTGTTCTGTTGTTAAAGCAAGCCTTTATCATAACGAGTTTGTTTATTTTGAACAATCCTCATCGCAAGATAAAATAAAAATAATTTATTAATAAAACTATTTACAAACAAGAGTGTGCGATGATTGTGTGCCCATGGTGGGGCACGACACCCTCCTTTCAGTGGCTGTGAATTTGGAGAAATTTGATAGTGAAAGTGCTTTTATTGGGGTATAAATAGAATTCCAAGTCAGAATCGTACAAGATTCAGACCTAATGGTTTCCTGGTGGTTTTTATCAGTGCCTCTATATGTATCTGATTGAATTTTTTAATTGGAACCCTATGCCATTTAATCACTGATGAAAACGAGATGCAGATTTGTATCCTATTTAACGACAATTCAGCTACAGTTTGAATCTAAGAAGCATTCCTGGAAGTGTTCATACATCAATGTTTGAAGTGTGGTTCCACATTGGAATGCAACTTCCATATAAAATAAAGCTGAAAATGGAAGTCTGAGAAAGGGATGTTTTTTGTGTAATTTTTATATCAGGTGTACACAAAACACCTGATATAAAATCTTATTTTTTGTATATAAAATTTATTTAACATTTTATGTATAAAAAATATTTTTACCAGTCTTCATCAAATGAGATGAGAATTTGTGTGCGTTTTCAAGAGATTTCGTTAAATGGGATTGGAGATTACATAACTTTCTCGGAGTTTAGAGATTTTTGGTAGGAGGTCACTAACTCCCCTTTCACTTAGCGACGTTCTAAGTGTAATGTAATAACCGTTGTCCAAGTGCACGTGCCGTACCGTTCAATTTGCATTTTTTGCTGCACTGAGACAAATTTTCACATTAAATTTCCAGTACTTGTACATCAAAATGAAATTCAGTTCCTAGTAGATGAAAATTAATGTGGGAATAATGAAGTAATGGAATTTCATTATCTCTTCTATTACCTATCCCAACAATATAGTCATATTGAAAATTCCAGTTCTTGTACACTAATTTTAATTTACATCAGTGATACCAGCTTCCATTTTTACATTAAGGGGACGATGTAGTGATGCTTTCAGCTACTTGAAAGAACTGAAATAAATTTATGAATATCATAGTCTTTTGTATTTTTTCCTTGCAAATTCAATGGTCAAATTTCCGATAGGGTTAGTTGATTTTTTTTAAGGATTGAAATGCAATTTTTTCGAAAAACGCCCATCTGAAATTTCATTGCATTTTTTTTTTTTTTTTTTCAAAACTACACCTATCTGAAATTTGACTACATCTTTGACTAGACATTGAATTCGCTAGGAAAAACTACAAAAGAATATGAATTTTCATCTATTTATCTCAATTCTTTCATGTAGCTGAAAACATCACTACACCCTCCCTTAACATTTCATTAAATTTCTGACAGTGTAGTGACTACCAACTCTATTGCACACAGTGGAACCTAAGTAACGATACCCTTTCTTTTATCCTGATGCCGATTTTTCCTTAGCGACCAAAATATATTAATATATATGTAGAAATTGCAATTGGGACAATGTAGAATACAGTTTCTGTAATCTACCAAGTTTGTTCGTTTCTTATTTGGAGTTGTGAGAAATTTCATTTAACTACTTCTTGTGACTATGTCATGCCTGATTAAGTTTTAGAATTGATGATTTATTCTGGCATACTGTTGGATTTTGAAGTACTGTGCATATGCATCTATTAATTTTCAGTATTATAAGTATTATTTCATACTTAACTGGAATTCACGTTGTTAAACGTGAAATGCGTGACAAATAAAGTATTTAAAGTGAGGATATTTGACATGGACATTTATGTCAGTAACTTGTATTTCATGTAATTATTTCATTGTGATATTAAAGATTTTACAACATTTGCAATTATACATCATCATTGTATATCATTATGTTCATTTAGTTATAAATTCAATTAGTGACGATAATTGTCTTATTTTATAGGTTTATAGATGTTAAATTATTACATATTAAATTATATGTTATTACAGTTGAAAATTATAATTCGTATGGCTTATTCTAATTATTCAATTATATAATTAGACTTATCGCAGCAGAATTATCGCTGATAAACTATTGTCCGATTTTGATCCGAGTTTCTCACAATTGGTCTGGCTACTATGGGAAAAATTATATACAAAAAATTAATTTTATTATATGCATATCGTTTAAAAGCAAAAAAAAACATTCGGTTTTTTAACCATTTATCAAATGGCCGCCATTTTTTAAAAACATGACATTTTTTCTTCCGTTTCTTCCGGATTGGCATTTTCCTCGGAACAAATTATCGCAACTTATTTTCATTTAAAAAATGGTTGAAAATGAGGTATAATAGAGGCCTCTAGACCAGAAAATCTTCTTAGTTATTGATTATTATTTCAGTCTCTTAATGTCGCTTAATGTAATAGAAATGTTACCAACAGTAGATAACATTTCTAAACAGCTGTCATCCTGAAGATGGAGTAGAAATCTCTTAAAACGACTGAAGGTTAACCAAACCTTGGACAACTAGATGGCGCTAATGTCAGGTATATTTCGTATGGACTGATTTTGTATGTGATACAGAAGTATAATTCAACAATTACTTCCAATCGCGTTTTCCATGAAGTTGACGTTGGTTAAACATTTGAATCAATTCAATATTGACATAGTACATCTAATGGAATTAGGCAAATGCTTTATAGCAAAACGTTTTTATGTATTTTTCATAGAAAATAGTCTTTTAAATGAAAAGTAGATATCAGATAATTATTTATGAATCATTTAATGACATTTTTATTTTGACCTGAATCAGAATCTACTAAAGTCGGAAAACAAAATGTTTCAGATTTACAACGTACGAGAACAATTAGAAATAAGTCCAGGCGCATGAAGTAAGGATTCGGAAATTGACAGCATGATAGTATTTGAGAAAAAAAGCTTGTTACCCGTGAGTAAATTTTATTATAGTTCTTTTATCATGAATCTATTGCATACTTATAAATGACAGTCTCGACAACATCGAGTCAAGATATTCGTTGACAAGTGACAAACTCTTTTATTATGGATTTCGTAATTGCATTAGATATTCTGATTTGTCTACGATTAGTTTCCTTTATTTACATTTCATTTGAAAGTGATCCTTCAAACATCCTTGTCTAGTTTGAAAAGTTTCTGTCATCTGTCAACACTTTCTGCTGCGGCGGTTCTGAATAGCATTATGGAATGACTTATAGTTTTGGTCCAAGGTTGGAAAAGGGATGAATACTTTAGACAGGTATCTTTAACTTGGCTATACTTTTCCATGCAAAATATTTTTAAATATTCATTAAGTATAACAAATAATTACCGCATCTTATTTATATGTCATATAATTGTTATTTCTTACCTATAAATACATTTATTCAAATATGCAGTTAATATTTCAATAGCACATAATATCTTACAACTATAACTTGCAATATCATACCTTTCAACAAATTAAAAGTATTTTAATTTTATCACAAATTAAAAAAAATATTGAACAGAGATATATTTCAATTACGTCGTGCAAATGTCCTAATTAAAGAGCTGCGAAGACATGTTTACTTCCTCACTCTAATGGCAGTGGGACTATTTCTTGTCCAAATTTGGCCGTTTTGTCGCAGTCTCCTCGTTGTCGCGAGCCAACATAGTATTCGCCATTAATACTTTTTACTTTCTCGCTACTCAATTAAAATTGCACCCTTGGAATGCCAAAAAACAGTGGCCGTCACCTTTCCAGTCGACGGAACCGTTTGGATAGTCGTTTTGTTTCTGAAGTATAATGATACCAGGTCTCATCCGTGTCATAAAGCGCCGCAAAAAGCCGTTCTCGTTACGCTCAAAACACTCGAGACACGTTTTTGAAACTTCCAATGAAACACGTTTTTCATCAATGACCAACAAGCGTGACATTCTGCATTGTTTATTCTTTCACAGGTACAAATACACAAAGCAAAACCCCAGTTTGAATAAACGTAATTCGTTCTATAATTAATTCCCTCATTCTGAAAATTTTCTTCATTTCGCTGATTGAATTATCCACTTTGAGATACTTTAATTGAACCGTTTCTATCATTAGAACTGATACCTCCGGGCAGCGAAATTTAGATGCAAAAAGCAGATGCTTCTTCAGCGTTATTTGTTTCAATTAATCACTGGACTACTTTTCAAGCTAATTTCCTAGATTATATTTGGATGCATGCATTTCTGCAACTACTTTTCTCAGTGCACAATGTCAGTAGACAATACACTCTTATCTGCGAATTAAGATTTTTTTGCAGCCTATCTAGTCATTCTCTCGTTTCAAAGAGAATACCCATCACTCGACATCATTAATTTACTTTTGAAGAAAATCGTTCTCCAATGTTTCCTCTAATCGTCATAAATAAGTAATCCTAGATAACCTTCAATTAAGCAAGTTTTTTTATAATATTGTTTCTGCGTATTCGAATTTTCCTGCAGCAATGAGTACATCTATTTCTCATTTCTTGTGTCAATCAATTGGACGATTTTTATGCTGAACCGGTAAATTGGCATTAATCAAATAGTCTGGTTCGATATGTTATGTCTTTTCATTAGTTCATGATAATCCTAGTTGGTTGTTGGTTATTTATTTGTATTTAAGGGGCAAATGTAATTCAATTGCTCGCTGCCCTTATCGCATTACGTAACAATTGGTTCAATTCAATCAGTCGAAATTCACTTATACCGTTAAACCAAAATCGCCTTCAATCGACTCCGTTTTACATAGGATTCGAGACAAATCCTGCTTAATGGGTTAAACATATCTTCCTTTCTTTTTCGCAGAGCAAAAACTGCGATTGCTCGTATGTTTCATACAAAACGAAGATCGACAAGAGATTTGTTTGTAACTTTTTTCTTTCTGAAGTCAATTAGGTTTGCGGTTTTTTCGCTGGAAAGTATTTGTGAAGACAATTATTAATTATTAGTTTTCATTTGTTTATGATATTACGTCTTTTTTTAAGGGGATTAAAATCAATATAAAAACGATGTTTCTAAAGTCATCCCACTTCAAAACAATAATATTTACAAGCCGCCAGTTGTTTACTTCGGCGTGTCTACTTTGAAACATAAATCTTCACCATTCAGAAAAACACAAGAATTCACGAAAACAGATGTGTTCACATTTGCATGGAGTTCGATTGGGGTTCACAGACCGTTTGGGTTAGTTGGTTCCAAAAGTTGTTGCGTTTCAATTTGGGGGACAATTCTGGGGAATTCAAAGTTGGTTCTAAAGTAGTTTTGGTATGGACAGTTCTCTATTCTCATCTTTCATTTTATTCACTAATAATACCATAATACTATTCCTTTTAGGAAGCTCCGATTTGAAACTTTCCTAGTGAAAAAGTTAGGACGATCTTAGGACGATAATCGTCCTAAGATCGTCCTAAGTTTATAAACCTGAATTATTGCGAATTTATCAATGAAACTTATCATTAAAGCACAATAACATGGACCCAAATGACCCAGAATGGGAGTTTAATGTATCCAATTCCAAATTCAATCTAATTACAAGTTCTAGTTAACGTGAATTGAGGATCAAAGTTTCAGTCATTTTGATGTTGCTGAAATATAGTGATCCGCACAATCAAGCAAACGAAAACCAATTGAAACCAGTAGACATTTTTCATCAGGATTGTGTTTTTCTTTAAATACTCCCAAACGGAACCGAATGTTCAAAAAACGTTTGGTGAACGTTTCTATTGCAATTGTGTGAAAGTTCCTGGAACGTTCTGTAAATGTTTATAGACCTTTCAAATTTCCGATAACAAAGTTTTTAATACGTTCTCTAAATTTCTAATACGTTTGTGGAAACTTATGCTAGGAGATATCAACAATAAAGATTTGTTTACATATAAGTCTCGCAGCTCAATGTTAGGGCGTTCTCTTGGCACTTTTTCCCAAACGCTCTGTAAACGCTCAGGTAACCTTTCGATAATTTTACAAATTCTTAAAAATAAAATACTGTAACGTTTGTGAAACGTTTGGGCGACGTTACAAGAAACGTTCAGAGAATTTCCCACAGCCGGAAATTAGTCGGTTTCCGTAACGTTTATAGAACGTTTGGAACATTCAAGAAACCTGTAGACAACGTTTAGCAAAACGTTCGCCAAACGATTGAACTTTGCGATTATTAATGCACTGATTTAAAGTTAAGTGCATCTGCCTGAACCATCTGCGCAAAACGACTCTTTGCGCACTAGTGTCGAAATATACCCTGAGAAAAAAATACGGAAATTTTACCGTGCTGCGTGTATCATTATTTGGCAACCCGTGTTTGAAGTTCCCAAGAATTCCTAAGAAATCGGTCACAATTCCTAAGATTTCATAAGAAATTTTTTAGGGATTCTTAGGAAATCTTAGGAACTGTGACCGATTTCTTAGGAATTCTTGGGAATTCAAAACACGGGAATACATATATTGTATTTGGAAAAACAATTTCTATTAGGCCTATAAGTTTCTATGAGATTTTTGTCCACTTTTCCAATAAGTACATTCTTTTTAATAGTTTTTATAAGCATTTTCAACAGGGTTTCTATCGGCTCCAATCAATTCTCCATCGCTCGCCCGACACAGTCACCCTACAGCGCTAAATATTTAGTAAATATTTTGTACTTCTTAAATATTCTTTAGAGTATGTAAAAAATATTTGAATGTCTAATCTAAAAATTGTTCACTAAACAATTAAAAATACTCCCTGCATATTTTTTCCCACTCTACATTTACACTCCTCAAAAATGCCTCCAAAATATGTTCCACCCTTAAATCCCCCCCTCCTACCTACCCCCCAATTTTTAAAAAATCTAAAAAACACTCGGCGCTAATAGGGCAGCTTCCGGTCCGTGCCTCGCTTACAGCCTCCCGCGTTCCGTGCGCGTGGCAGCGCGCACGCACACTCACGCACGCCCCCCCTTCCCGGCGGCGAGCGGCGCGCGCGCCCTCTCTCTCGTCGCGCTGCGCGCACACACAGCGGCCGGGGGTGCGGTGCGCGCCGCGCCAATGCCAACGCAACGGACTCGCTCGAGATAACCGGCAGTAGTGACGGTTGGCTGCCGACGCCATCTTGCGATAGGCGGCTACCGCGGACAGGACCAGGACTCGGAGGTGATTATCCGCGTGTGTGACCGCGGCGTTCTCGCGGCCGCCGACGCCAGCCGCGGAGCCGCGTGTGTGCGTGTGAGCCGAGCGCGTGTGATCGCGAGCCGCGGCCCGTGTGATCGCGTGCGCGTGATACCGAGAGAGACGCCGCGCGGCCCGCCGGAGCGCGCGCGACGGAGAGCGCTGCAG
>JABFPB010002235.1:0-20922 GCA_022817645.1 Ceratoteleas bidentatus
TCGTTTGGAAGACGACTCAAGACGAAACGTTTTTGAAACGTGTTACGCTATTACAACAATTATTTGTTGCTTAGATTTAAAATGTTTTAAAAACGTTTATAGAAAGTTTAAGAAACTTTGAAAAGCGAACATTTTGACGTTTTTAAAACGTTTTTAAAGTTTTAAAGACGTTTGTAAAATTTATAGCGAAACCTTCTGAAAACGTTTTAAAAACTTTATCTTCTCATGGAAAAGGTACTTCATCCATCTAAGGTAGTTCTATCGTACATTTAGGGCTCCAATAAAATAATTTCTTTATTATTTGAATAATAATATATTTTTTAGGCGATTTCGGTACGAATCTTTTAATCTCGCTAACACAATTTTTCTTCAACATTCACGTCTTGAAATTCGAGTCATTTAGCATAGACATTTTATATATAGTTAGTATATCTATATATGTAAATATAAAGAGGTAAATTTACCCAATTTTCATTCCTTGTAATATAAAGCAAAATGGGCGCCATTGCTTAAAGAATTCATAAATAAAGTTTTATCAAATTCTATGCGGATGGCTTACCACGTAAGAATTACCTTAAATTAATATATCGAAGTTTTTTAAATTTTCTTTGAAACACAGTTAGAAACTACTTTTACTAAGTGCAAAACCTTTTTCTCTTATCACAGAATCTCGCGAATGTAATTATGGTCAGCTTTTATGTGAATATTATATCATTTGTTAAGAATTAGAAAAAAAACTACTACCCCGTGAAATAGTCTATTCAAACTTGCTCTGTCCATTCGACATCACCTTAACACATTGTTTTTTCAGGGTCCACTTTTGATCATACTATGTATCTTCCAATAAGATTTATTTTAACTCTACTGTTTACACAGCATTTTTCTCACCGCATCTCGCTAAGAAAATATATCCGACACGGATCGGCAAAATATTGATGTTCGCATGTACATCAATAAGAATATTAATGCATGTAAATATCCTGCCTCATATACTACAGTACAAATTAAAAAGACCCTTATCTACACAGGATTCACGTTGTACTTACGGCCTTTTTACTTTGGACGGCAGTGTATGTTTACGTATATTTAAACATTTCCCTCTTACAACGTCAATTATATATATCCAGTATATGTATAATAATCGCAGATTACACTCTTAAAACAATCTTTTCATCAAGAAAGGAATCGTTTCATAATGAAAGGATTTTCCGCTCAATATATCGACAAAATTAAATCCTTTCATAATAGAAGGAAGTTTTAATACAAAACTACTACCTATTCAGTTTAAATTAAATCCCTTCAAAATAAAATTAAGTATTAAGATAACCGGATTTTCCCAAAATTGCAATATAAAATGAACATGTATATGTATACATCTACTGTGCGTATAAAGGACCATCTAATGTATATGTATAACATACATATACCATGTTCCATCGCAGCTTTTTGTTGGAAATAACAATAACGTAAATAAACATCCAAAAAATATTTCTCTTCCGGAAAAAAGTTGCATTTCTTTTACATTTCGCAATCCATTTTTCCACGCAGGCCCACCCTCTGGTTTTGCCTCGCCCCCCACTCCAAAGCCAAAATCCCCTTCTCTCGCTCCCCTCTCCGCCCCAGCCGTCGGCTGGCGGCCGCGCTCGTCCCCTCCGCGCGATTAGCCGGACACGCGGTTTTTGATTTTGTAATTGGCCGCTACACATTGGCATTTCGGTCAGTCCGCAGTTATTCAACCGCGCAACCCGAGCAGCTCTTGTGTCTGTGTCTCATGTGTACACTAAGGATTCACGATTCAGCCGGGGCGCCTTCTCCCGCCCTCGTCACGGTGCTGGTTCGCCGATCGCGAGTCGCAAGTCACCTCCGTTCACCTCGAGAGCCACTCAGTTCGCTTGAGTCGTGCACCACGAAACACGCAACAGACAGGCTCACTTCCAGTCTGTGCACACGCAACTCGTAAAAAAATCGACGCGCGCGCGGCGCTCACTTTCTTTCCGCAACGTCGTTCCGTGACAGTGCGCGAAAACGCCCGCGAACTGCGAAAAAAATTTTTCGCGCGTCGAATTTCGCGCGCGCCGGAAGTGATTGCAGAGCGCGCTTCCGGGTGCGAAAGAGTGACTTCTTTGTGAGGGCTGTGACCAGTGCGACTGCGCCCGGTGATTTTTGGAGAACGAAGCCGGGTACCGGAGCAGCGCGCCACTTGGCGCCCAACCAACATTGTAGGTCACTTTTCCGGCAAAGCGCGGCTGAGGTAGAAGGCCCTGGCGGAGGGTTTGGTGACATTTTCTGGTTGGGAGGCAAGTTCACTGAGAGAAATGTTTACACGGAGAAAAAAGTATATTAAATTTTCGAATAAAGTATAGAAAAAGAGGACTGTAATATGTAAGTCGAAAGAAAGTTTCAAATGCAGTATATGAAAATGTTTGATAAAAATGTGAACAACATGTTACTAGATTAGTGTATTTTTATTTACTTTTGTATGGAAATTGATTTAATACTTGAGACAAGATCAATCAATTTTCTCACTGTGTCAAAATGTTGTGAAACGTAAAGACGTGTTTTTATACCCCCATCGGAACCGAAAAACTTTTGGTGCAAGGAGAAAAAAGGTATATTAAATTTTCAAATAAAGTATAGAAAAAGAGGAGTATATGTAAGTCAAAAGAAAGTTTCAAATACATTATATGAATATGTTTGATAAAAAAGTGAACAACTCTAAAATATCTATGAGAAAGGTCACATAAATCTGTTACTTGTTTACTTTTTTCTCCGTGTAATTACAGTTGGAATAACCAAACTCATACATAGTACCTTTTTTAACTGTTTGAATACAGTAAGAATTACCGATTTTTTCTCTCAGTGTTTGGTTGAGTTGAGGGGGGTCGGAAAATGAGAGGTTTGCCTACTGAAAAAGTAATATTTCATCTATAAAATACAAAACTGAAAGCCTATTTAAATTAAGTGTAAAGAGAGATGTAGTATTAAATTTAATAATATATTTACAGTACAGTACATTTGAAGTCAAATAATGTAAATTTTCATATTTGATTTTGATCTCACCGTACTGAAAAATGTAACATTAAATTTAATGTTAATTTTCATAATACACTTAATGTTAAGGGTTCAATTTTAACTTATAGATTTAATAGTAAATTTGAATTTTTCAGTAGGGTTTAATGGGGGTTTGACCTCTGGAAGTAAGAGTTTTCGAAGTGGAATCAGATTAGATTGGGATGGTAAATGGAATAAAAAGATTAAAGAGGGGTGGATTTTGAGTTTTTAATGTTGAAATTCAGAGGCTGAACGGGGGAAATAGATCTAATTGTTTTGATTTTAAGTTAGGAAAAGAAGATTGATTGCAGTGATAGATGGGTTCGAAAGAGAAGAGGTGCTAAAAGAGAATGGGAAGAGGCAAGATGATTTTGGCTTTTAAATGCTGAGGTGTGGAAGTTTGGGTTGGGGGAAGGGGTGGGGAGAGCTTTGGCTTTGTTGACAAGCGGGATTTAAAAGGAAAGAAGTGTTGTTGGGAGGTTAAGTTTTGAAATGTTTAAGATTTTGTACTGAAGTAGCAAATGAAATTACAAAGAGAAGATGTTATTTTAAGTATTTGAAAGAAAAAATGCGGTGCTTTTTAATGACAGAGAAAGTAACAATTTTAATCGATGGAATGTTTTGATTGTAGTGACAACTGGGATTTAAGAAAGAATAATAGTTTTTCAAACTTTGGATAAGGAATTTAAATACTTTATAGTGTTTAAAAATGTAATTTTGTAGAATAAACTTTTTCACTGTAATGATTTTGATAAAGTAAGGTTTTTCGGTAGATGACATCCAATAACGTGGGATTTCTATGATTTAATTTCAAATGTTGGCTTTTTTTAAACGCCACAACGATTTTTCTACTGATATACAGGCTGACCAAAACCAACAAATATAAAACTATTTAAATAAACAGTAATTTAGTCGTCTCTACGGGTTTATAGTTTCAGCGACGAAAAATGTTTAAAAAGCAATTCAGCTTGAAAATCTTATTAATTATGTTTTTATTAAGACGTATTTTCTCCATCACAAGCATGTTTAATAATTTTGCTCACTTTAATTGAAAATATAAAAAAAGAGAAAATCTATTTACCTATTACAACAAAATATAATGAACGAATTTTGGTTGGAATCGAATTAGTAGAGGAATTGGTTTATGCAAATAATTGTTTAAAGGTTCTACAAAATCCGAATGTTTAATGTTTTTTCTGGATTAATTAAATGCGTAATATATTTCTTAAAAATAGCTCAAATTTAAAGTGACTTTTGTCCACCTTAAAGTTAGACATTGAATTGTTTAAAGTTAAATTTAAGATTCAATATGTAAAATTTAGTAGAATGGCAATTATTGCTTTTTTCGGACTTTATACCGTTTCAAATACATTTCATTTGAACAACTTTGTTCGCTGTTTTTATCATCCGTATTTGGTATTTAAAAAGGCATATGTAAAGAAAATGTTTGTTCATAATCTATTTTTATTATGTAAAAAATCAGAATAGTAATTAATTAATTATGTTATTATGATTGTGATGATATTTAATGAAATTTAAGGACAGCATAGACAAAACTCTATACATAGTTAATTTGTTTATTATAATAAAATATAATCAAATTATAGAATAAGAATTCTATAATCATAACTTAATCATATTCTATTTCTTATATTTCTTATAAATTATAAGGTATCTTTTTTTAAGTAGTGGTGCAGCTTAAGTTCATTTGAATCTGATTTTGTTTTATTATATTCACGACAACCCATTTTAACTTATAAATTCGACTAATATGAATGACCTTTGACACAATATGCTTTTCCTAATAAGAAAATGTTAAAACCGCAAAAAATATGACAGAAACACTTAATATAATCAATAAGTGTTCCTGAACGGAATCTATTAAAACACTCAAAACGTCTCGAACAACTGACTAAACTTTCAACTGTATCCAAAAAGGGTTGCTTTTCAGGGCGTTGGAACGCTCCGTGCTAATCAAATCAATAGTTAAATATATATTTTTTTTAAACAATAATGCCAGTATTTAAGATCATCAATTTTTTTAATTGAAATGACTTAATAATGTTTTAAATTAGTAAATAAAAAATTTAGGTAGATGATAAACATAAACAAATAAATATAAATTTGTAAACGGTTGTGCATTTGACTAGTTTCAGAATGATAAATCTGACAAACCACCCGTTTCCTCGTTGTTACTTTGTCAATATCTTCAAAATCACATGGTAACATCTTATTTTCTTTTGTCACATAAATGCTTTAAACTGTAAGCTAATAGGTTTTCTTTGATTCATCTTTACTGAATATATATGTAAATTGCATTTTTAAAGTAAGGTTACCTTGCCACCCGTTTGAAGCAATGGTAAAGTATCGGTTTTCAGTACTTCATCTCTCGAGATCTAAACGGTGAAAATTGTTTAAAATGTTGCCAAATGAAAGCTAGTAACGTGCATTTTGATATATATATATTTCAAAATTTAATTTTTTATTTTCACTTTTTGTGCCAACGTCCTTAATATCAGTGATTTTATTCGACTCTCCGTTAATATACACAACTCCACATGTACTACTATACAAAAAATTACCATAACATATCCTTTTTCCAAAAACAAAACACAACTGTTCTACTTCGATTCTACTTCCAAGTCATTAAATTGAAACTTGATTTCTTTCTTCAATGTCGTAAATAAAGCAAATAACGATTTTCCCTATAAATTGTTACATAGTACCAGCAATTACGGATAATAATTATCGCGAAAGAAAATTGTTATTTACTTTTTTTAATGAACATAATTCGACCAACTTTTGCATAACAATACGTTATAACAATATTGCCGGAGATGAGAACGTCGGATAAAACAGTGGGTGCGTTTTCCGATTCCCAAGAATTGTGTTCTTGCGCCGCGATACTGCGTTCAGGGTTCTCAACCTGAAAAGCAGCACGATAAAGCCTACTTTATGTTTCGCGATTTTCAGCAATGACCCGCAACATCGTCGCGCAAAACTGCGATAAAAATAAAAAAAATAAAATAAATAAAATAATTTTTTTTTACTCTTGTAATTAGACACGCGAACTTTAACCTTTTTAATTATCAAAAGGAAAATTAGCAACCAAGTAAGCGCCAATAGCGTCGAACGTAAATGTAATGGTCTGAAACTTTGTAACAAAGTGAAATAGGAAAGATGAGTTTTATCATCGATGTGTTTATCCGGTTCATAAAATCGACGGAACAGTCACGTAATGGGAGGTTTTTTTGCATTGCCATAATGTTGCGGCAAACTGTAACGCTGACAGAAATAAATTCATTAGCGTTCGCTCGTTTCATTCGCGTTTTATTGGCCGCTGATTTTATTATTTTATTCATTAAACGCCAATCAGGTGCGCTGATGCGTCGGTAATTGTATGAAAACACGTTAAAATAATGGTTCTATTGACAAGACGGGAGAACAACAGTTTGAAAATACTTTAAGTAGACGTAGTGAAAAAAGCAAAGTGGCATTATGTAAAATCGAGTTGCATACAAGAGATCGTGTATTAAATGCAGTCATGACGTACTATGTTGCACTGTAAATTGTTTTATTCATGATCAATAGGGAAGAATTGAAACAAAGTGGGTTATTTACGGGAACCTATTGTAGATTGGGAAGTTATACGGTAAGAAAGAGCGAAAATGAAAAATTATACAGTATATAGTCTAATTATTACATATCCTACGTAAAATTGTACAATACAATGAGAATAGTGCAACATACAAAGTAGTGTAAAATTGTACAACGTAATCTAAAATTTTACAATTTAAATTTTGTTGAGATAAGTCTCCTAATATTCTGATTGGTTTAAAAAAACTCTATCTTATTTAATAAATATGGAAAGTAGTAAAATTCTGATTATGAAAAAGGTTTTATTTTGTTAAAATGGTATCTTATAAGAAGTATAAGATACCATTTGGAGATTTATTTTATGATTATCTAAGAGCTCTTATAGTTTAGATTGTGATTCCCATTTGATATGTCATTGCGAAAAGTCGAATTTCTTATTTAGGAGACATTTGCATTGTTAAAAGTCGTATTTTTGTTGTAAACATTTGTGTATTGGCGATATACAAAAGTATCAATAGGTGCCGGCGGATAACAGCGCCGTCGGGATAAGATAATAGTGGTGCTTCACTTTACCTGCATGGGTTATTTTGCTCACCTTCTCTTCCCATTAGAGAGATGCGTATGTTATGAATATGATACATGTATGAGTCTGTATATTGCATGAATTGTGTATATATTTCAAAAGCGTAAAATTAAATTTACTGCATGTAATTGATGAGTCAATAGGATTAACTGAAATGGGTGTGGAAATTACATGTGATTTATGATAAAATGTTATTGTGATTTCATCCTGTTTTACTTAAAACTGCATATTAATTTACAAACTCGTATGAAAATGACAATTAACAATGAGGAAATATACTTTTTATATATTTTTAAATTACATGTTTATGTGACTACCTCTGAATTAACCAAAATAAATCATACATTTGAGTTTACTTACATTTTTTAAACTCAATAAACTCAATAAAAAAAATTTATTATATGACAATTTAAGCAGTAATAGATATGATACAATTTAACATTCCTACTGAATGTATCCATTTTTTCGTTCAGGTTAAGTTTGAATAACTAAAATTCATCAATTATTCGCTTACTGAACATGAATTATTTCTTTACAATACAATTCATTTAAAGAATTAGAGAAAAATCTCATAAAATATAGGGTGAAAATATTTCACTTTAATCTGCAGCTGAATTGTATGTTTGCAACTAAATGTCTGTCTTTCGCAAAAGTGTATATGATCAATAGACACTCGCGAAATGTTTGCATCGTTCATCATTTTTAACTGTCAAAGTAGGTGTGGATTTGAGGCCTACAGGATAATCTACACAATTATTTATACGTATCCTCCATTATACAATGTGACTCGCTGTCGGTCACTCCAAAAATAAAGTTCACCAATTGTTATGAAAAGAGAAATCCGCACAGTACTGTGTCAATTACCGATTGTAAAATATGTACGGTAATTACAGTGTGCTGCTGACAATAAGAGAAACGGGCGGAAAGAGGCTCCTTTTGCCCTCGGCGGAAAATGACGCTACGCCTACACACTTTGCCAACTATGTATGCTCAGAATGAAAAATATGTATAAAAACTCTTTTAAGTTTTTCCTTAATTAAAAATTGTTAAAAAAATGTAAAAAAACGATCTTTTATAATTCAAGATAAAGCAAAACATACAAATGTTTGGCATAACAGTAAAATATAAGGGAAAATGAAATCCAAATAGTTAAACTTATTTTTAATAAAATACAACTGTATTTCCGGTTTTTGATTTTTGTTCGTAATATTTTCTGAATACGTGAAATAAAAAGAAATCAAACTGTAGAAAACTTAAAATATGAAAAAGAGGACAGTTTACATAAATTTGTTTCCGTTTTTAAAAGCCTCGTTTTCAAAAACCTCAACAATCTTTGTTTATAACTATTACAAATAAAAATATATACCTATTACGTCAAAAAGTGTCATTTAAGGACTCTATTATTAGGCCCCCAAAATATACGGCCCTAGATTCACCTGAAAACATAATTTCATTCTCTTCTAAAACGACCGTCTCTCCGAACTCGGATCCTTTTTCATCGAAATGAGTCTTCACAATAGCCGGGGATAAGATTTCGCGTGAGTGTCTATGAATGAGAAGAAACGTGCCTTTTCAATTCATCGTTTTCTAAACGTTATCGGCGCGGTTGATTCAACGAAATTACACCTTCAACAATATTCATTCATGCAAGATATTCCGCGGACGTAACAGAACTGCAGTCCCGTGGAAACGACACAAATATCGGTTCCGCGGATAAATCATGCGCGGCCGGACTATTGCGCGGATCGGAATGATCGTGTATGAGTCACACGCACAAAGATATCAGGCGCTATGCCGATTTTTGCGGGAAATCGAAGAAAAGGTTATAATAAACAAGAAATGCGCCGCACGATGCCACTCTCCCGCACGCACAACGTGGGCGTTCTTGTGGTGAGAGTAATCGAACGGCATGGAAATATTGTTAGAGCCGAATACAAAGCAAGATTAAAACGACATCGTTTAATTAGTGTCAACGGCGTCATGACGTTCCTAAATTTTGCTTTTGACTTTTCTCTACTTTCTTTGCACGAACTTTACGTAATCGCGATTGCGTATCCGATTTGAAGCTCGTGAGAACATTTGTTAATTTTTTACGTTATTGAACATTTTCGTCGAAAGACACTTATAAGAACATAAGTGTTCCATTAAAAGGAAGAATGGAACACTTATAAAAACATTAAATGTTTTTAAGTGTTCCATGAAGTGTTCCATTAAAGGGAAGATTGGAACATTTATATAAATAACACTTATATATATATATATATATATATATAAGTGTTCAATTATGGAACATTTATGTTCTTATAAGTGTTTCAAACACTTTCGACAAAAAGTGTCGAATCGCGTCAAATATTAATGGAACACTTATATTCCATAATAATGGAATACATATAAAAACAAAAGTGTTCCATTATTATAAGTGTTTTTTTACAAACAAAACATTTGTAATGTGACGGAGCGAGCGAGTCTCAACATTTCAAAAAGTGAAAAATCGTGCATCTTTTCAAATAAGTGTTATGCACTTAAAATAAATGGATATATGTTTTTTCATTTTTTAAGTGCTTAACTTTTCTCTTCGAAAAATTGGATATTCACTTATTGAAATTTAGAGAGTGGTATTAGGGAGTAACATTTTTTCTCAATTTGCATGAAGGTTGCTGGACCAGAACTGTTTTTACGGATTGCGCTACTTTTCGAAACACTTACGGAATAGTTTTCGCACGCTTAAGGGATAGTTGCGTTACACATTTAAATGCTTACAGCACATTTCCCGATTTAATTAAACTAGTGTACCAATCAGTGAACTTTTTGGAAATGCTAATGCTCCATTTCGTGAAAGCAGTTACAAGCTCTTGTAGATTAAAATTCGATTTCGAAACATTGCCTCATTCCAGAATTCCTCAAATCCTAACCGGAAAACCTCCCGATTTCGAACAGAAATCACGATAGATTAAAAACTGTCGACACTTTCAGTTTCGTCATTAGGAATCATTAATCGGAATTGAGTTATCTTCGAATTCAATCAACGCAAACATCTTTTCCTCGCAATGATCTCACATCAACAATAAGCCAATCGAGATAAATGGTCGTGCTGAGACGAAAAAAATGCAAACGTACCGGCGTCGATAGTTTTGATATCGCATTCCCCATAATTTCGATCAACAGATATTCAGCATATCAACGATAGCGTGTTGCGTGTGTGGTAAATATTGGCGACGCTTTCACATCTCAATATACAAGTGAATTGTTTGTCCATACTGTTGATTGCCCGTGGAAAACAGGCCTGCAACCGAGATAACGCTGGTCGAAACGCTGAATGGCACAGACGTGCTGTTGAAATGAAGATCAGAGCACATAGTGCACGCCTATATCGACACGTGACTGTGTTGGGCGCCAATAAACGTATCCATTTACACGTGCGTTCATAATGCAATGCACAAAATTGTTGCACACCTATGCAATCCGGGTAGGCACTAAGAAAGAGAAAATGTCAGTTTAAGGTAGTTCTTATACGAAGGGCCGGATATTTAGGGCGCCTAACGAAAAGTTATTATATTATTGAAATGATAAAGTATTTTTGGTGATTTCGTTAGTACAAAAGTTCTTGATACCATTCAAATATTTTTAATGTTAATAAGTATAAACAAATACAATCTAAAGATTCGTTAAAATGAGTTTTTTCTTTATAAACTTGCAAGTTTAATAATTTATTTAAACTTAAACTGAGATTATGTCAGATTTCTTTACATTGGTTTTTCAAAATGAACTTTGATATTTTAATACTTAATTTCTCGAGAACCAGACGGTAAAAATCGTTGAAATTTTGGCAAATAAAATTAATCACCTTGTATTTTTATATATATTATCTTCAAAGTTTATTTTTTTCTTTTTGTTTGAACATCCGAACGTTGTGCCATAGCACGTGACACGCGAAAACACAGCAAAAGAATTACAGTTGTGTCTATGCGCGGATTGCTAACGGAGGTCTCAATCGCGGCTCGACGTAACGCAATAATAATCATGATGCTAGATCGATTCGCGATAAAAGTCGCGACGAACGATGGATGCGATTATACGAACGGATGCGTAAACGTTCAATGCTGTCCCATAGGAAGGTAAAACGTTTCATATCTTTTGTTTTGCGAAAGATCATTGTTCAAGTTCTTTTACTCCACGGCGTTTCCACATCAAAGCAGGTGTCTTGGTTTAAGACGACGCGTAAGACTTTTCATTTGTTTTATTATCAACGTAGCGTCGCAATAAACATTGAAAGTCGGTGTAACGAGGTGGAATCAAGATGGATATCCAGGAATCTCATCCAGAAATCAAACAGAAAGATCTGTACAATGTTTGAGAAACTATTACCGAAAATTGTTCATTGTATAAGTTGTTTTTCAAAAGTACTTGTTAAGGTAGTTGTCTTAGGAAGGGCCGTATATTTAGGGTGCTAAGTGAAAATATGCTTATAGACTGAGAAAACTCTGGTAACTTTTACCACTTAAGTGGTGATTCTTACCACTTAGTTTTCTCAGTGTATTCATTGAACAATGTTTTATTATTTGAATAGTTTGATTATTTCTTGGTACACTAAATAAAAATTTCTTGTTCATTGAATACCAAAACGAAAACAGACATTTTTTACATTTGTTGGATCTTCGTGTAATTTTGGAATTTCGAATCGATTTTCATCATCAGTGTCACTATAAATTTATGTTTTCAGCAATTTTAGCATTAAATACCTCGGCTTCTAGGTTTACGAATTTCTTGGGAATTTGGCAAATCAAATGGTAGCCTCGAAATAAACCAGATTTAAAGTTTCATCGAATTCTCATTATTTTAACTTAATAAGGGGACTGCCTTAAGGAGAGAAAATGTTTGAGATGAAAACATGTTTTGCGAAAACGATACCGGAGAATGTCTAAACATCTTCTCCGAAGGCAATATGAACTTGTTGTTCTGGTGTAAGAGAAAAATCGGATTAAATGACCTGTAATCTTAGAGTTAAAGTCAACATTACAGATATGTCTGAGTAACAAAGTAACAAATGTTCGTTTGAGTGAAACCAGTGGTAAAATTTTGGAGCCATTTTGATAAAATGATTTCGACTTACCCATTTTATGTACGTTTGTAGTAATATCATCTGAAGTAAAACTAACTCTTTTCGACTTAGTGGCTATGAGAAACATTCAAATAAAATAACAGTATATAACCTGTAAAATTATGGATGAATTGTGAAAATGTCTTTACGTATACTGTAATTTTTTTTGCTGAGATGGATAAGAGCCTTAAATAAATTTATTTAGAATTTATAAGTTCAAACTGAATAATTTACAACGAATTTCAAGGAACAGTATACATTTAATTTACATTAACGTATATTGAGAAGACATATTGTAACGGATACATTAAACATTGTATATTAGCACCGATTTATCCCGATTCATAGCTTAACTTGAGTTTTTACCGTCGGCGTGTTATATTGCTATCGACGGCGAAGTGTAGTACAAACTTAAAATTTGTTGTTTCATTCTAATTTTAGTTTGAAACGCTCGAATCAAAATAAAACCCAAAATCGTAACCCAAAGCTGGATTACTGTTACGAAATTACCGTGGAACCAAAAATTTCAAAGTTAACAAATGTATTTTCTCAGCGAAAAAATCACTTTTGAACAATTTTCCGTGTATTGCACCACAGCGACGTTCGCGAATTATAGAATAGAATATAAAAAAAGTATAACTTTGATTAACAAAATAAATGTTCTGAAAACCGTAAACCAACTCGGAAACTCTGGGAAAAAACGAAACTTTCTAAAATTTTAAGCAGTTATAATAATGTCTCAAAATTAACAAAATTGTCAAAGGAACTTGTGAAAAATAAGTCATTTTCATGAAAAAAACTATCAAAATATATTAAGAAAATTATTTTAGAATTGGATGAAATCCATTCTTTTTGTCCCGAAACAATTTGTTTTGTAACAAAAATGAATGTCTGCAAATGTTTTGTTTAGTATTATCAATAACTCGTTTGTTTCTGACCAAAGTTGTCTTCCCCTGTTGAAAACATTTATTAAAAACCAGTATCATTCGTTATTCGCTATGATAACTAATTCAAAAGGCGATAATAATGATATCTTGATCGTAAGTTTTGGACCGTCGACTTGACTGAAAATGATGAAATGATAAGTTGACATTAAATTTCTATTTTATCACCTTGCTAATTATTTATAAGAATCAAATGAGCATAATTATAAACATACGAGTATGAAATAGTAAATAAAATGAACATTTGTCACTGGGATGGCTCAAAAGTTCAGATTGTCATCACGGAATTGGCGCTGCAGTCCTTTAAAGGACTGCAGCATATTATGATACAATTGCATCATAATATATTTGGATCCATGCATTTTTTCTCAAAATATTGTCAATTTTCATAATAATAATAGGATATATTAAAAGCTACTCCAAGAAAAGACCACTTTTATTGATGTTCCAATCCCTCATTTTTTTGCTTATAATGTATTGCAAATTTGCTGAATTCCAAAATCAACTTTGCGCTTTGTACAGTCAACGATTTCATTTAAAAAAATTGCATAGCAGTAACATTATAAAAATGTCTGGTTGGCGTATAGATTATTTAATCTAGATTTCGATAAGCCTCACTTCGTGAAAAGTTCTTTCTGAGTTTAGCATGTCTAATTTGTCAATTTTCGAAAACTAGTCCAAACTGGTGTAAATCACCAGTTTCGACTAGTACAGGAATCTTTTATCGTTTGCGCCACCAGCTTTTGGAATGATTTGCCAATCAATCTCAAGATCTTCTAGTTTAATTATTCCTAGAGCCAAACTATGACAACATCTACTTGAGCGCCAAAGTAATGAATTCAGCTAGCCAATCTACTTTACTCCATCAATCGTACTATTTTCTTGTCTTCGTTTTATGCCCTTTTTCTTTTGTTTTAACTAAATTTTTTAAACAATTAATTAAGTAAATAAAACTTAATATCCCAATTCCCTTGTAAAAATAAAATCTCTGAAAAATGCTCTTTAAACTTTTGAAATTTTTTGAGAATTCTGAAAAAGAATTCTAAATATTGTAACTGTCGTGAAAAACATGACAATTACAATTTTCAGAGGATTTCAGAGATTTTAATAGATTTTTAGAGATTTTCAGAGGTTTTCAGACTATTTTTTATGAAGCACGGCTACAACTCAGAGGCGAGAAATGAATTGCGATTTGAACATGCACTCTTAAAATAGTTTTTTTATCGTAATAAGAATCTTTTCAATATAAAAAGATTTTCCGCGTAGAGTATACTCAAACGGAATTCTTTTCATATTAAAAGGAATAGTTTTAATATGAGACAATTTCTTTTCAGTAAAAAATAAATCTTGTCAATATAACATTAAACTGCATTAAAATTTTTAATGCAGTTTACCTAACTTTTAATACAAAATAAAAGTTAGGTACACACTGGAAACAGTCAATAAAGGCGCCTGAAACAATAAATTAATTTTAATTGTAACGCGTTTACATTTCGCAACTTAACGTAGCCATTTGACACGATTACGACCGATTACATTCGGCGTCAAAACGAAAAATAAAGGTACAATTTTTACGGCATTTATTTCGACCGTTTCCAAGATTCCGATATAAGAGGATTGATCGTTGCATTCAGTTGATCAACTCACGTTGTAATTGGTTTAGCCTCATTGTTAACTCAAGACACGTAAATATACCGGAAAATTTGATTATTTCCAACAATTTTTATTCGATTTTCAGAGATTTTATTTCTGCCATGGTTCGCCCCTGACTGTCGCCCCAAAAAAACTTGCCAAAAGCCAGAAGGCTTTTTACATGCGAGAATGCCTGAAATGTCACTCGCCTTAACCGACGCCGGTCGCCGTGTCTTACTGAAGTCCTTAATTTCGTAATTGACTGATATATTCAACGTTTGTTTCAGAATGCGAAACGGGCGAACTATAAACTAAAAGCGACGGCGCACGGTAGCGACCGACGGTGGGCACAGCGCGAGCAACAAAAGCCGGGGATAAAAAGGCCCGATGAAGCAGGAGCAAAACTGGGAGCGAGGGTGTTGTGTCGTGTGTGTCGTTCGCGTTGTTTTGCGTGAATCAGTGACGCGGGAGTGAGCGGGGCATCGGGCAATGCTTCACGATTGAAATGGATGGTGTACCAAAGAGCGGCCGTGACGCAGTACTAATATATGGATGCACATGGGTGGAATTTGGCCGAAATGTGCCAACGCTACCATCATGCGGGAACGGCGGCTACCACGCAAAATTCGTCCTCGCCAGCTAGAGATCCTGCGGGCCCCATTGTCCAGGGCCTGTCCACTTCCTCGCACATCGATCAAACCAACCCGACCTATTCTCATTACACGTAAGGTTCCGTCCAGTCGAGTTCTTTTGCTTGCGAATTAAGGCTTTCAGGACGTGTGTCACGTTGGCCCGAGATAGTGTCGGGCTAAAGGGATGTCTAGGAACGTGATGACCGATGTGGCGACTTTTAGGGTACTGGTATTTGTATACCCCTCCAAAAAATATTCAATAAAAAAGAATAGAAAAGAATAGGGAATTTTGAATTCTTTTAAGTCGTTTTGTATACTGAATCTGAATTCTTGGTTAGGAATAAAAATGGATTCGTTTTTAAAAAATTAATTTCTTAAAACAGGTGTTGTAAGGCATAACCTGCAAATTGTTCATACATTTCCATATATAAAAGTGGTTTGTACCTGTTTCAAACAACACTTACATTTGAGTTATTAAACGAACACTGTTGAAACAAACGGAATAAAAAATAAACAAAGTCTGGAACAATCCCATGAAGAATGCCAGCATTCCTCGAATATAATCAAGAATGAATATTTAGACATGACTCTGTCACTAAAAAAACTGATTTCAGTAGCAATGAACATACAGTAGAAAAGCATTGTTTATTTTTCTTTGAATGTTCTTTCAGGTAATAAAAATAAAATTAATTATTTTCGTGGAATTAAAAAACTTTTCCAAGTGAGACCATTTTTAGTCTGGGCTAGAGCAGAATTGAAAAGAATTGAGAGTAATAAAATGAATCCTGAATTTTTTCCAAAAAGAATGCACTTAATTTTTTTCAATTCTTTTCTCCCCTATTGGCTCCCTGCAAAGGGTAAGTGGTGGCAGGAATACAGATCGTTTGAGGCGAATGGTTTTTGCAATTGTTTGGCGAGACATTTAAATTTTAGCTACTTCAGTTAAAAAATTGTTGTGCATTTTTATTGATTCTGATACATTTTGGCTGATTGACCGGGTAACTAGAATCAACCGAGATTTCGTCGAAATAATCTATAAAATAATGTAGGATACAAAATTACAATCTATTTTTTTTAGAGTGTACATGAAAAGACTCTCTTTGACAATCATTTTTTATGTTTCGCCTTAATTTATATTGTATTTTTACCTAAACTTTTCTGATGTATATTACTGTCATATGCCAAAATCTTCTGATGTATATTACTGTCATAAGAAACAAAGCAAAAAAAACAAACATCATAATCATTCACGTTCTTCTATGTGAACAAGGATTAAAGGTATGACAAAAAACTAAAATTTATTCTATCCAATTAACCTTTATTATGATTAAATGAAGACATATCAAGAAAAACTTAACATAAAGTCATTTGAACCACTACTTTACAAGAAACTCGAATTGTTTTAATTTTTAAACAACTAGTATGTACAGTATGTAGTATTTACACACATGTATTTTCAACCCAGAAACGAAAGTGTATTTTAGATGTATTTTTATTCATAATTGTTTAATGTTTAGATGCAATTATTTTATTTGAACTATTTCACTATTTCATGAAAATCTCTTACGTGGCAAAACCATTATTCATTCGATCATCATAAATGTCAAACCCAATTCAAACATTATTTTTTCTCATTTCCAATATTTCGAAACAATCATAAACGATTTCGTTTTTACTGTCTTTTCTGAATACTGCATTTTTATTCAGTATACTGATTTTATTATAAAAGTAGAAAAGAACAAGTCATTCTGACTTGTTCTATCAAACTAGCAGCTGGGAACTTTTTTTCGCAATTCTTCAAGCAAAGTTTCGACACAATTCTCATATCTGGTCCGACACCGGATCTTATGTAAAATCTGATGTGCCATATCATAAAAGATCCAATACAAGATCCGCCGCGAAAATACGAAAAAAGTCAACACGTTTTCGATCCGCTATCAGCTTTGTTAGATCACATCAGATCTAACGTCGGGTCCACTCCCAAATGCGGAAGTTCGATCTAGATAGGGTTTAGCGTTAAATCGCACATATATGTTCGCGTTCAGGTTCAATCATGTCCAACTTGTTATTTTTTCTGCGTGAATTTCACTCCAATTTTTCCGATGCTTCCCACTGATTATTGCCTCTAAACTTTTCAAACATTTCTTGTTCGATCAGTGGAATACAAATGATCAATCGTGCATTATTAAAAGCTTAAATAATTTGCGAATAAATCTAAATTATACTATTAAATCCAACAACACTGAAACACTGATAATCTTATCAGAAAAATATAATATAGGCACACATTATATCATTTTTAAGGCAGAAAATTAAATTAAAATTTAATTAATATTTTTTGGGTCAGTCATTTGGGTAAATTTTGATTAAAAAAAATGGAAAAGGACAAACTTAATTAAAAGTAAAATGATTACAATCTATCGAATTTAGAATGAAATGAACTGTTCTAACAGTTTATTAAAATTTAAAAACATTATTATTAAATATTAATAAATATTTCTCGCCGTGTACGTTGGTCTGGATTATTTAGCTACGACAAAGTGGATTTACATCCCGAATCCAACCAATCTTATTCCTCTAATACCATTAATAATAATCCTTCAGCGAAACGTCTGTCGCAAAAGTTAAGCAGGTTGTTTGTTCAACGCGGCACAGCGATCGTGAAAATCGGTTCGAAAAACCGCAACCGTATGATTAGCCATGTTCTCGCCCACGGCAACTTACCGTGACTGAAATCGCGCGTTGAAATTGTATTACCCCGTATTGTATATTAATAATGACATGGCGAATTACGGATAAATATACGATCCTTGGCACAGGATATATAATCCTGTTATTAGCGCGGTGATTAGGCCGCGATAAAAATTACGGAGGCGTACTTCTGTCTTTGGTTAGCTTAATCTTCGGTCGCCATCGTGGGCCTTCGAATCCCCTTAACTTTCTCTTAACCCTTTTATCGCGGACATCCTTTCGTCCAAATATTTGCGCAAAAATCGGCATGCAAATTAATCGGCGCAATTAAAGCGACAACAGTTCCCGATTTTCGTGCGCCTTTTCCTTTGTCAGAGCCGGAATGAGCGTCGCTTATTAATATGTAAAACATAACGGCAGTCGAATTATTCGCCTCCGCTTTTTCTTTTTTTTCTTTTGGGGCCGATGATGATTTGCCGCTGAGAAATTCAGTGTCACTGTAGCATACAAAGGTGGATCGCGAAGACGGGAATTAATGAATCGGTTATTAGAGAGCCAATCTGTGGGACGAGTTTCAATTGCTGACTTTGAAAATTCAGTTAGAAATTTTACAGTGACCCGTCGTAGGCGTTACGTCAGTGATTCTCGCGAATCGGAAAATTCTTTATGACAGTGTTATTTATCTTTCAGCGTACAAGGTGTTGTTGCAAGCCTATCACTCCTGGGTATAGTGCCATGACGATTCTTCGTAGCAATTCTTTATTGTAAACTGATACGTGTGGTGGCAAACGTAGGAGCGTTTAACGTAAAATTGATTGCAAATCGCGATTAATAACCGTGCATTTGTGTCAGACACATCATTTAATTTCAAAAACAGTTTTTTATTCGAATTTTATTTAATTTTTTGCATTTTTTGAATTTAAATTTAACATATTTTCACGGTAAATAATAATAATCTTGGAGCTATTAAAAAAACTTTAAATTTGTTTCTTTAAGAATTAAAAAAAACAAGAATTCTGTTAATATACAAAAAATGAAATAAATGAAAAATTAAAATGTTTGTATTCAAGAAGATTTTGACTTATTCTGAAAAAAATTTTTATGTTCCGAAGAATTTCAGGTGATTTCAAGATCGACGTACGAACTAATGTTGTGTGATACACAAATTGATCGTCAGCAAGGTAAATAGGCGTCGATCGTGGCTTAATTGTAATTACACGTTAACAGCAAAAGGTGCGATCGTTAGCGCGAATAACACCTAAGGTGTTGTTAGGCGTCACGGCGAACTACGGTAATTCGCGCGTCGGTGACGCGTGAGTGTAAGGTCCTAGTTTTGCAACCCCAATCCGGTGAACGGCTCAAAAATGTTTTCGTAAAAAATGCCTCTTATACTGAGATAAACATTCTTTTACCACAAATAAATATTTTGTCATTCTTGCCCTTTAAATGAAATAAAATCCTTTTGAATGAAAACAAAATGTGACAAAATGGATACATTTTTGCGTAAAAATGATTGCATTCTGAACCGAAAAACGATTCCTTATGTAAGAAAAAGAGAATTTTGTTGGAATCAAAAGGAATTCTTTTAAAATATCAAATGGGAAATTCTTCTGAAACCAAAAGAATCCTTTCGAACCAAAATAATTTTTTTCTAAAGTACAATCCACATCCCCAACCCGACGTGAAAAACGGCCGTCCGATCAATTATGTAAAGCACCTTCGAATTCGAAATCAATTTTTTTTCGCCGCCGTGAATACAAATGAAACGATACTTGCGCGTTTTTACGCTGGCTTCTCGGCGTTACGTGAACGAGGCGTATCGTAAAAAAAGTCACTTCAATTGCCCGCGATCAATTAAGTTAAATTAATTGTTCGCGGGCTTTTTCGAACAGAACCGCAGGCGGAGAGATAAATCATCGGCTCAAAAAATCACTGACGAGGAACGAGACACGAAATTTGTTGGTCCGCTCGGTTGCTCTTTTTTTTCTAGTCGTGACCTCCGAAACAAGACGTGTTTTGTTCCGTGCGATAAACACGGCCGTCACACACGAGGCGAACCGCATCATAATATCTGATGCGCGCATATCATGATTTCAGACGCCGATGCTCATTACCACACTCCGCTAACCTACATAGAACAATGTTTCGACATTTACGCCGACAACATTTGACTTCTCCGCAAACAAAAACTGATTGATACCGATAGAAATGTTTTCGTTTATACACACAGAGAAACACTGTAGTGGTTTTTAGTAGATCCAACTACAACGGGAGCTGAAACGGCTACAACTATCGGACCGTAGTTAAATCAACTATATTTTGGAGCTGATGTAACTACGATCTTATATTTATAGCCGTTTCAGCTCCCGACCGTCGTTACATCAACTCCAAAATGTAGTTGATTTAACTACGATCCTTGCAGTTCTATTATATATGGGTCAAAATTTCTGAAACGTATCACTAAAAAATGAAAGTTAATTTTTAAAATCGAATTTATGCTCTATTGATAGATAATGAGGTCTGGAATAATGGCCAAAAAGTTTTGTGCAAAAATTTTTATTGTAAACAAAGTTATTAACAATTAAAGTTTTGTGTTACTTTTTTTTGAAAATTCAATATCTTTTGAACTGGCAATGAAAATAAAATTCTTTTTGTGCAATCCTATAAATAATAGTTCGAATTTTAATATTCTGC
>JABFPB010002236.1:0-20917 GCA_022817645.1 Ceratoteleas bidentatus
CCGCCCCCCCCCCCCGGCCCTCGCGGACGAGTCGAGGTTGAGGTGTTTCGATGGAGGGGATGGGTTTTTGGACTGTTTTTCAAAAGCCATTCGAAATTTGGTCATTCAACATTTTCTTGGAACGTTGGAACAACGTTGAGGAAACGTTGGAACAAAGGACAGGAAATGTTGAGGAAACGTTAGAACAACGTTTGAACAACGTTGGAACAACGTTTGAAAGTTGAAACAACGTTTGAACAACGTTGGAACAACGTTTGAAAGTTGAAACAACGTTTGAACAACGTTTGAACAACGTTGGAACAACGTTTGAAAGTTGGAACAACATTTGTCAACGTTGGAACAATGTTTGAACAAAATTTGACAACGTTTGAACAACGTTTGAACAACGTTAGAACGATGTTTGAACATCATTTGAACAACGTTGGAACAACGTTTGGAAGTTGGAACAACAATTGACAACTTTGGAACAATGTTTGAACAAGATTTGACAACGTTTGAACAACGTTAGAACAATGTTTGGACAACGTTGGAACACCGTTTGAACAACGTTGGAACAACGTTTGAAAGTTGGAACAACGTTTGAACGACGTTGGAACAACGTTTGAACGACGTTGGAACAACGTTTGAACGACGTTGGAACAATGTTTGAAAGTTGGAACAACATTTGACAACGTTGGAACAATGTTTGAACAAGATCTGACAACGTTTGAACAACGTTAGAACAATGTTTGAACATCATTTGAACAACGTTGGAACAACGTTTGGAAGTTGCAACAACAATTGACAACTTTGGAACAATGTTTGAACAAGTATTGACAACGTTTGAATAATGTTTGGACAACGTTGGAACACCGTTTGAAAGTTGGAACAACCTTTGACAACGTTGGAACAATGTTTGAACATGATTTGACAACGTTTGAACAACGTTTGAACAACGTTAGAACAATGTTTGAACATCATTTGAACAACGCTGGAACAACGTTTGGAAGTTGGAACAACAATTGACAACTTTGGAACAATGTTTGAACAAGGTTTGACAACGTTTGAAAAACGTTAGAACAACGTTCGTAAACATTTGAAATTAATTTTTCAACATCTTAGATCAAGATCAAGATTGTTACAACGACGTGAGATCAGTAGCACACTGAGAGAAATCGTTCAAGTTGGAACAACTCGATAAAAGTTGTTTTGACTAGATTTGAGTAAAAACAACTCAAAACGAGTAGATTCAACTCCATCCAGAGTTAAAAAGCGGACGGCTCCATTTCGAGTTGGAGCAACTCCAATTTAGAGTCAGAATAACTCTAATTTATAGTTGAAACGACTTTTGACAACATAACCTATGCATCGTTTACTCCATTTCCAAGTTGGTTATACTCCTTTCTTGAGTTGTTTTGACTCCTGTTTCGAGTTGTGCGCTTTTCAACTCAAAAAGGAGTTGGAATTACTCAAAGTCACCCACATTTTCCTCAGTGTACTTTCATTGCACTTTATTTGACTGGAAACATACTTTTAGGTTAAGATACAAAAATAATAAAAGCACCATTGCAGAGCATTCTTTTTCCGTGAGAAAGATTACCCATTTTGACTGAACAAGAATAACTTAATTTAATTATTCTTGTATAATTTTATTCTTATATAATTTTATTAATTATTCTTGTACCTTATATTTAATTATTCTTTAATTATTATTATCCATGTAAAATGTATAATATCTCAATAAATTATCCATCAATATTTATATTATTTCTATTGATTACGTTTTGATTATTCCTTTATTTAAATGTTGACAAAATAGTGTATTCGTTTATGTATCAAATTTTTTTGGAAATATGAGATGTTTTCAAATGAGCTAGTTGTAATACGTATAACTTATATCAATTTGATCAAATAATTGGATTTATTATAGTCTCCCCTTAAAGGAAATGGACTGAAATGTTTAAACATTGTTAGTTCTAGATGTGCTATGAGCGAAATCGATACTTTTACTGTATTGCAGAATGTGGGCTATTATCTCCGGATTCATACTGGAAAATATATCATATTTGAGAATGTTGGCGTAATGGCACATTCAAATGAACCTTCATCACCAAAAAAACAAAGTTTATAAAATTTGAAATATGTATGAAATGTAGTTAATTAATAGTATATTTCATAAGAAGGGCGCTTGCGCCCGTGTTGTAAACGATATTTTGTGGAAATAGTGACCGTTACGAAATGAAGCTATATCGTCACTAGTGATGATATGGAATGTGCGCGCGTACCTTCATATCGTTACGAGTGACGATATAGCTTCATATCATACGGTCACAAGTAGCACAGAAATAAGATAAAACATTAAATCATAACATTTAACATGTTTCTTTCTATAAAAGCGAAACTTACTCATAGAATACTATTGTCCTAAATTATAAAAAATACTTGCTTGTTTTGAAAGCATTCTATTTTAAAGCGCATCAATTGTTTTAATGCCCAAGGGCTTTCAGGTAATAAATTAAAAATGTTTTAAATAACAGTTTTACACAGGAAAACGTTTTTTTATAAAACGCTTCGAACACTTTATTATATAATATATTGGCAGAAAACAGATAAACATTTTAAACGCAATTTCAGGGCGAAACAAAATATTCTCTTTAGAATTGTATATTGAAGTATTTTTAAAATAAGCGCAATAAATTAATTTCTCTTCGAAGTATCTATTTCTACACTTTACAATTAAATATTTACTTCGGTATCACTATAATAATATGAAATATAATCCATCAACATTCCAAGTAAATTATCAATTACGCTGCTAAACAACTATGTCACATGATTAATAGTTTGCAATCTAAAACATGTTCCATTTATCTAATCACCCTGACGCAAACTCCGTTATCAATATTCGCACGTTATTAGATGTTCCATAATTTTTGAATGAAATTAGCCATCAACTTCGCTTATGTTTTCCTTCGAGTTTCGACTCGATTACAACTAGTTGATTACAGCTTGCATCACTTGAATGTTTTCCGCTATTCAAACTGAGTTTTTAACCGAAACTTTCATTCAAACAAAATACGCAACAAAATTTGCTGAACAAATTGATTAACAATTTAACCAATTTTGTAATAACGCTAAAATTGAAACAAACGATGCATTCACTGGTTACGCAAATCTTCATGAACACACTTATAAATGTCGCCGATAAATGCACGTTTCTATAAAACGTCGGAATCATGACCAAGCAATTAATTTGTGAAAAGGAGTCGATATTCGGATTAAAGTCTAAATAAACTCGTGAATTAATGTTAAAAATTAACCATCGGTATAAAGCGACCTACATTTTCCCGCGAAATTGTTTACCGGGGCTGCATTAATTCGACCATCATAAAAGCAAGATAAATTTGAATTGACGTACTTGAAACGTAATTTGTCGTAATTAATGGACGTAAATTAAGAGACGATAAATAATTTGAAGCAATCGATGAGTCATACACTAATTGGAGTAATTTGTGTAAATGAGGTATCGCGTGTTACACAAGTCAAATTTTTATTAAGCGAACATACCTGTTAAGTATTTCGAGAACATCAATTTTTTAAATGTTAATTAATCCAAGGAAAAAGCATCTTTACGTCGCAAATGGGAATTTTATTTAATTTAATAATAAACAATGCATTATTTTAATTATTTAAAAAATGTATTAATTAATCAAAATTAGTAAAAAATATAATAATTAAAAAAATACGTGAATAAATATTGCCAATTATAATTCAATCACATCGATCATTTTCGTACAATATTTTTGTTTCCACAAATGGTGACAGTTTTCACCCGATTTTCTTAATTTCTCGCTAATAAGTCATGGTTTAACTTATCATGCAAAATAAAGGTCCCAGAAGCAATTAAGGGATTTGAAACACTTAAAATGCAAATTATAGGCAAACGAAGCGTTTTCGAAAAAGCGATCAAAAGTTTCGCAATATCACGTTTAAGTTGCGCTATTGTGTGTTTTAATATCAATGCGTTTTTGATCTTCGCGCTAATACTCGGGTGTTTTATCAACAACTTTTCCATCCCACCCATTATCCTATTATTATTTCGTGAAAAATTATATCCGTATGAAATATGTTGACATAAAACGTTTAGTTGCTCTGCGCACATGTTGTAAAGCGCAACAAAAGTCGGAATAGCCTGAAGTTACTGGTAAGATAATGATCGATTGAAGCGACTAAAACTAATATTAGGTGCAGTGAAGCTGGAATCGTTTAATTCGCGGATTATCAGTCGGCGATCTATACAATGCACCTAACTTTTTCCTTTGATCGAAAAATGGTAACGAAAATTGCGTATCACGTGCAGACCGTGAATTACGTCACGTTTCGTCGTAAATTAAATTGTTTATGCGTTGTAATGAGAGTAACTGCGGTAACAGTAACTGAATTAAAAGCATGCACGATTTGTTATGATTAACGCGTTAACTGTGAAAAGTGGAAAACGAAAAAAAATTGGTAACTGAAATGGTGCAAAGATATTTGATCATTAAAAGCGATTATTCACGATTAATTAAACTTGCTTGGGAGGAACTACCGTTTCAAGTTCGAGAACAAGAGTTTTCTTTGGCGCGGCTAAAGTATCGAGTTCAATGTAAGGTTAATTGAAAATGAAATTTGAATTTTCGAAGTGATCTTTTTGATGGTGATTGAAATTAATTAATTTACCGTTGAGGTTTATGTAAACTGTATTCAAAGAGAAATAACTTGTTACGTAATTTATATTTTACATTAATTTCTATAGAAAAGGGATAGGAAAAGTTGAAATGAATTTGAAATTAAACGGGGAGATCAATTTCGAACAACAATTCAAATAAGAACTAATTAATTAATAATTGTTTTTTAACTAATACTTGTCGACATATATTTTAAACAACAATAAATACAGTTGTGTAATCGATGCTCGACCGATAAAAAAATTGATAAACATAAATCACTTAAACTCGAGTTATCATTTCAAATCAGACGGAAATTATGAATTCAATGTCAAATTCAATGTGTCAAACCGAAGGGCAAACTTAATGGAAGGTATCAATTGTCAGCAATAAAACGGACGTGCCGAGTATAAATTGTTCGAAAAAACGTGATACATTTACATCTAAGAATAGAGCGTAAATATTTTACAATCGCTCCTCTTCTCGGCGATGGAAATTGCTCCAAGGCGGAGATGAAAAGTGCCTTTGCGTGTGAAACCGGAAATGTCTGTATGCGCCGTCGAATGGCTCTTTAATTATTTACCTTGGATGGTAATTTGTGCAGAATGCGACTCGGTTGATAATAATGCAGTGACACTGGCGACTTGTGATGCACGAGACGTTCCCCTGAGGCGATGAGCAGTCGCATAAAAATGTGATCTTACTTCATCACTTGCGCGAATGATTAGTCATGTGATAATCAACTGCCATTTATAGAAGGTATTGCGATTTTTTTTGTTTTAGTATAAAATACTAGAAAAACGAGAATCTTATTTGAGACATTGCTAGTGTCTTTTGCATCAAAATGTCTTATTTTAAGACTTTGTTCCTATCTTTGCTGACAAAGTGTCCTGGGAAAAGATATTTATTTTTGTAGTGTATAAATAAATGATATGAGATATAAAATAAGAAACTTGGTTTGTATGGGATATATAGATTGATATAGTATTCATTTCACATTTTGAATATAGTTTACTATGCCAATACCAAGTCAGTACTGCATTTAGTAATGAAATAATACAGATTTCATATATATTGTTAGTACTCATTTTAGTATTGATTACTAGTACTGGGCCAATACAGAAGTTTAATAATGACTATCCAAACTACGATAATATAATAATATCCAATCGCATCGGTATCAGATTATTGAATGCCATTATGGAACTAGTTCTGCAATTCCATCACATTATCAGAGTTTAAGGTAGTTCTTGGCACTCATATACGGCCCTATGAAGGGCCGTATTTTTAAGGTGTTAAGCGAAAATATGATCATATTAATTTAAGAACATTTTATTATTTCTTATTCTCATAGAATTAAATTGATTGTTTCTTGGAATAATAAATATGAATTTCCTACACTGAGAAAAAAATGTACGAGATTTTCCAATATGACTCTATGTCCATAATTAGGAAAACTGAGAAAGTTTTTGTAAAATGTATGACAAATACATAGATAATGCAAATATGTAGTTCAGAATATTCATATACCATATTCAGAAAACTCAACATTGTATTACGGTATTTAAAAAATTCTAAAAATTGTCTAAAAATATAATGATATTTCATTAAACCCTTTAGAGTATTTAGCCAGATTTATTCTAATATTAGCTATAAAAAGTATGAGAAAATTTCATTTCATTCGTAATACGAAATGATAAAGACAAACAAATATTAAAAGTTAGTATAAAGTATATGACAATTTTAAATACCGTTTCTAATTGGTCGGATATTCATGTGAATAACCCTAATGACCGAGTTGAATGTTTCCAATGTTATTGTTTTGGAACGCAACCAACAAATACACCACCGTATACTTCTTTCTCACAAGTGACAAACCGTCGGGAGGGAAGTATATAACCCGGCCTCTAACATTGTTGACAGCGATGAATGTTATCGACGATGTGTTAGGTATAGGTTAGGATATGTATATATATTGTTACAGACTGCGACTTGTCTTGAAAAAACATTTACAGATCCCAAGAATGAAATAGAAATGTCCATTTTCAAATAGCTTGAAGTAAACTTCCACAATAAATTGTTTGCTTTAAGATTTTTAGGACTGAAATCCTTGTTTTTAATTTATTGTAAACTAAAAAAAAATTCATATGCCAGTATATGAAAATTTAATGACTTTATGGTGAAATTTAAAAATGTTCAGGATAAAGAAAATACAATTTGATATATGAATATTTGGAAACTTTATCTTTATTTATTACAGTAAATTTGTTTCTATATAGATATATAGTCTTGTTTTCCTTAACTATAGTGGAAAATTTACTCAATTTCTTGGTTATTTTTCACCTACTTTTTTTCTCAGTGTATTGACTGAGATACCAAAATGGAAAGGGACATTTTTTGTCAGCTGTTGGTCCTTCTTGTAATTTTGGAATTTTAATGATTTATGTAAACATTGCCACGTTTTATAATCAATTTTGATTTTTCGCATTGAGTTCTACGAAATAATTTTTCCAATGTTATAAACAACATTTCAATAATTGTTCATTGTTATTAATAGTAACTTACCAAAAAATGAGAATTTAATGAAACTTTGTTGTTCGTTTACATAAAAATTCGTCTACATAGAAAAAAGATATTCGATGTTAAAGTTTCATTAAAATACATGAATAGTATCACTATCATTTTTAGCATTTTATATCTCGGTCTCTACGCTGAGAGAGAAGTTACCTTAAATTTAATTGTACTTTTAATGAGAAATTACCATACTGTACAGACACGATGGCGGAGAGACAATATATCATTAAAATTACTGAACTGTATGGTAAATTCCATTGCACTTCCTAAAAATACGCCATCACTTTCTGAATGCGTGTTTTTATATAACGGTCATCTATCCAAGTACTGGTCACCCTCATTGCTGCTTATCTTGAACATCCAGGAGTCGTCCCCCTAGTGTGTCGCTTATTTAACCTCATGCTATGATGACTGTCAGTTACAAATCTAGTGTTGCGAAAGGGCATAAGCAGTTTTTACTATACTATTTCAGAAAATTATTCTCCTAAATATGTTACAGCGTTACTGTCGAGTATGGTAATTTTTCGTTATACTTTTTTCTCAGTGTAAGCAGACGAAATGCTTGGGAATTTGGCAAATCAAATAGTAGCCTCGAAAGAAACTAGACTTAAAGTTTCATCGAATTCTCATTATTTTAACTTAATAAAAAACGACCTTAATCAGTAATGAAGTAATACATCATTTCAGAGCTGCATTTCAGTAGGAAATTTTGGTACTTTTGATTTTAATTCCGTATGTAAACCCACACAGTACTAGCTAAGTACCAAGTTAGTCTTTCTCCAATTTTACAAACACATTTCGAACAGTTTTACGTCGATTCTCTGACACTGGATCGTTTATCAATTTGCCTCATAAATTCAGTTTCAAAATTTGAATCGTTAGCGAAATTCGGCCTTAACCGAAGTTAATGCCTATTTGAACATACAGGAGGGTATATATTCATTGCAGGGACAAGGTGGCCGATGGATGTAGGAGCTGGGGGGAGGGTTGAGCGTGACACGTTTGCCGCAGAAGCTCACTCGTAAAGCATCAACGACGCTGTGTCGGATTTGCCGCATTTCCGACGAAAACTTAACGACTCGGTGCCCGGTTATAGGTCTTTCGAGAATTCAATGCACCATCGTCGTGCAGGCCCTAGCGCTGATCCCGTAGCTTAGCCGGCCGTGAAGTACCGTATAAATACCCATAAACGAAATTTCGCGCATTTATTTCGAGATGCGGCTACTTTGAGTGGTCATTGACAAATGTCGAGCGTTGTCGTATATAGTGGCACTTGGAAATGACGAACTGTAACGACGATGAATTTATCGAATATTTAATGTTAGCAGATTGAAGGAACTGAAGAATTTGAAATTCAACATTTGCTGAATCATTGTTTTTTTCGGCTTATATCCCAAATAATCTCAACATTGGGCGAGAAAACTGAAAAAAGTTTATATGCACTTATTAATAAGTGAATATTTACTTATTAAGTGCGTATACACTTATTTGAATATATATGTATTTTTCACTTGTTTAAATTCAAAGGGTTCTAACCTTAAAAACAATCAGCAATAGTAACTATATTTATTAGTTGAACAGAATTGTTGTAATAAACCCCGATATTTTTTATAAACAACGGAAAATTAGTTAATCTTACCGAATTTTCTTTGAAACAAACATTGCCGTTTCCTAAACTATCAAATACAGTTTTTAAAACCTGTATTTGATAGTTTACATTTCAATTTACATTTTCAACTGAATTTTCAGTGTATGCACAAAAACTACATCCACCGTCAGCCGTGTTGAAACGCGTCTAAGTTCAATGCTAAACCAATTGCTCTAATCTCGCGACCCCCACTCCGTCTCGCCGGACGAATTCGCGCGCGAAAGTAGCCGCGCCACTGATTCGCGCGCTTTTTCGCGCGCGATCGCGTTTCCCGCGATTTTTCTGCCGCTGCTTTTCGCGGTCTGCAGCCTCGAACAGCCTTGCCACGGTGAAAGTGTCCTGACTCGCGTGCCGCGGTCTTTCCCCGGCGGCGCCAATTTTTGCCGCCTGAGTTCGTCATTAGCCGCGTTGCGCAATCCGAAACTTTATCACGGTAGCCTTTAGCCGGCCGGGTTTTTTATCCGCGATGCCGCGGCGGGTGAACGCAAACGCATTTCACGGCCCGTTTGGCCGGTTTCGTTTTGCTGCGTTCGCGGTAATAACGCCGCAGCGCTCGAGTGACGCGTGTTTTATCGCAATCGCGCATTCGCGAATCGTTAAATATATTTGCTTAGCGCCGGTTTCTCAACAATATGTAAGTTAACGCGCGGCTCGTTACGTAACGCGATTACGCAAGCAGATGGTCCCGCGCGATGCATCTTTTTTCGATTAGACCGCAGCTCTGGGAAAAAGTGTTTCGGGATAGAGAGCATTGTTCACGGCGAGAAAAGTCTGGCTGAAAGAATAGAATTTGGGTTGCTTGAATTAATGAATCTGGATTGTATTTATAAAAGGAAATAATTTGGTTGATTATATAATTGGGATTTTAATGTGTGGTTCCAAATGATTTAGGAGAATTAATATTTTGGTGCACAATTTAATGGATATGAATAATATAATTATTCATTATTATTATAAATAAGATAGTTAGTTAGTTAGTTAAAACAGAGTATGTAGTTAAATTTTCAATAAGAATATGTAAACTAAACTGCTTTTTTTTTAAATAAGGTAGCGAGAATTATGATAAATGAACAATTAAATAATTAATGAATGAATAATATATTGATAAAAATTTGTAGTATTAGACATAATTTGTCAACAACTGGTTTATAGATTTTGGTTTTCACAAACTGGTAAAGACAATCTGGTATATGAATAGTTTACAATGTTTTCATTCAATTTACAACGAAAAATGAAACAATTCTTTGCTAATCCCAAATTAATTGAACCATTTAGTTAAATTAATTTTGTAATTTAACCAAATGGAATTTAGCCGAAAAATATTACATTAAAAATTTATTCAACATGAAATATAAAAATATAATACTGCATTCTAACTATCATTTTTTTAAATTTAAATCTAATATTTATTCTATGTTCATTTCTTTCTACAAGTTCCAATAAGTAAAATTATTTTCTTAATTAAAGAAGTGTAAATGTCAACTGTATTTTTATTTGAAACTAATAATTAGGCAATCCTAATTTTCAGCAAAATTAATTTGTCATTTGGTTACGTAAACTCAACTATTAATGAATTGTTGATACATTCAATTATAAAAACTGCATATTTTACCGACTGTGCAGATTTTTGAATGAGCCGCACGAAACAATATGCCTTTCCAAACCATAAATCATTATCACCTTCGTTTCACTTAACTCTCCACACTTTTGCAGATTAAGTATCTGCATTGATCGGAGAGATTTGTCTATTATGCCAGTAGTATAACAGACTTGCGTAAATGAATATTTAAGAAAAGGCATTCTTTCGGACTCAGCCTGTTCGAAATGATTAATTACAGGACTATTATAATTTATAATTTGGTTTAAGAAGTAAAGTGTATTTTTTGTTATCAATTTGCTAATGAAAAGCTGCTTGTCGGTTTGTATCAGTGAAGTTTCTCCACGGAGACAATTTTCTAACTCTAAAAGTTTATCGTATTAAGCATACCAGCATAATTTCATGACGTCTTTCGTGTCGTCCTTCTTTTTGCTCCGTTGTTGCCAAAATAGTTTCCCTATGAATGGCAAACATATTTACTTTAACATGAGAAGCTTAACCATCAAACGGTTATGACAAACTATTTTCGCGTCCACAAACTACGAAATTGTTAGCAAATGTGGACGAAAACAGTAATCTCCTATTGCCATCTCGTAATTAAATCATAGAAAACTCAATTTCCCTGCAAATTACAAATCGATTGATCAAATTTAATACTTCAAACTCGTTAGTCTTAAAATTCAAATACAACTAGAATTATATTAAATGGAATTTCGAGACAAACTCGATACTATTATGGTCGATATACGATAAAGAAAAAAAAAACGTTAGAAATGGAAAACAACATTTACTTACAAATACTTTCTCTTTAAAAACAAATTTATCTTGTCCATCGCGATTTGAAAGAAAATCACCGACAATCCACTCAAATTCCGTACATTTCGAAGAACACCATCACATAAAGCTTCGCGAAATCGTTAATGCAAACAAATGCGTTAATTCGTTTCAATAATCTATTTTTTGATCAACATTTCGATCGACCAGTTTTTATCCCCTCCCGCATCAACTCATCAATTAATTGACATCGTCGAATTTCGACTGTTTTTTCATCATTTCCCACTGATTAATGCCCATCAATTACTTTTAATTGCAAATTTACCATCGCTCCTTCAGCGCTGATTATTGACATTCGGTTGCGTTTTCGAGCACCAATGACTGAGATTGCTACTCGAGCGTCAATCTCATTTCCGCCGTTACACGTAAACAGTGCCGACGAAGCTGCGTTAGGAATTACTTCGCCTTATCACTGGCCGCGTAATTAAAAACAGTCATTAAATGCGACTGCTAGATCTGATAAATTGTGTTTTATGTAACCCTCCTGCGTTCCTTTGAAACCTACGGTGTACAGAATAAATAGTCTGGGGATAAGTAGTAAATGTGGAACTACGCGATGAAGAAAAATTATGATTTGAAACGTTACGAATTTGCAATCGGTTGAAATGCAGTTGCTTAAATTTTACCAGCGTTTGGTACACAGAGAGCTAATATTCTCTAAAGTTTAGCATTAGAGAAATGCTAATTGAAATTCCAACATTTCGTTCAATAGTGTTACCGGGAAATCACACTAAAATCATATTTTCAAAGAAAGTACTTTAAGGTAATTCGTTCATTAAGTTAAAATAATAAGAATTTCATGAAACTTTAAATCTGGATTATTTCGAGGCTACTATTTAATTTGCCAAATTCCCAAGCAATTCGACTACATAGAAGCCGAGATATTAGACACTAAAATTGCTGAAAAATGAAATATATAGTGATACTATCCATGTGTTTTAATGCAACTTTAACATCGAATATCTGGATTTCTGCGTAGTCGAATTGCTTGAAAATTTGGCACATTAAATTGCAATATTCGAAGAACCCAACTTTAAAGTTTTATAAAATTCTTATTTTTTGTTTTCTCACTATTCATAAATAATGAATAACTATTGAAATGTTGTTTATAAGACTTGACAAATGATTTCACAGAACTCAATGCGCATTACATCGAGTGGCAATGTTTACGTACATTATTAAAATTCCAAAAATTCCACGAAAAACCAACAATTGGCAAAAAATATCTCTTTTCATTTTCAATTATTAGGAAATTCACATTTATTAAACCAAGAAACAATCAAACTATTACTTTGAAATAATAAAACTTGATTAAATTAATATGACCATATTTTCACTTGGCACCCTAAATATACGATCCTTCATATAACCACCTTAAATTTAGTGCAATTCTATACATTAATAGATATGTATGTAAAATGTTACAGATATTAAGTGAAACTATATGATTTTTTATGTAAATATATTTATAGGCAGTCGACAAAAACAGCACTGAAAAAACTGATTCGATTGTAGAAACTATACCTGTATTATTACTCCCAGTATGTTTGATGCAAACATACATTTGCTTGGGACAACCATATGTATGTTTGGGGCAACTATACATCCGTGACATCCATGTGTATATTAGTTCCAACCATACATTCTTTACTGTGAGGTTTGCGATAATATCTACAAAACAAATGAGTGTTTTGTAATACTTGTTTCCCAAATAGAAACAATCCTAATGAGAGGTTTTTTACCAGGTTTTGATGCAAATTGAATTAAATAAAAACCGGATTGAAAAATTAGTCGTGTTTAAACGTTTAGACGTTTAAACGTTTAAACTTAGCGTTTGAAAAATACTACCAAGTATTTAAAATAAAACATTTGTTTTTGCAGTATAATTTTTCAATTAATTTGTATAACAAAATATATCAAAACTACAAAAAATGTTGTCGGAACTTGGTTTGTACTTTAAAGTACAAAGTGTAAAATTCAATGTAAAATGCTATAATGTTAGAAATAAAAAACCAAAAATCATTCACGAAATAACTCCACTTTTCTCATGAATCTAATAGCAGTTTTCCCTAGCAATGTTTCTCCATGCAAAAACGAGGCGCTCCTCGTGTATTTGTTTTGACGTGATATGTAATTTTATGTGAGTAACTGTGAATTTTTGAGCCGCCAACGCGGATCGCACGTGTTACGTAACGCCTAGACAAGTGGCACTTTGCGTCGATGCTCGCCGCCAAACAGTGCGAGACCTTGAACCAGAATGTTATTATGCCATCCCGGCAATGTCGATTTTCGAAGATCTGCCGAACGTCGACTGCAGTTCGATTAACTCTGATAGTTTGGGCGGTCGGATTTTGCGGATGAAAGGGTGGGTTGTTTGTTGTTCGGAAGTCTTGGCGTGACCCGTGATTTCGGGATTTTTGGTAATTGAATAAACTCTGATTTGTTCAAATGTCAAGAAACTTATAAAGTTTGCGATTGAAAAAAAAAAGAATTGTGTATTATTTTCAACTTTCAATAACCATTCGAACGCTATCATACTTTCGTACAGTTAGAGTGAATTAGAAATTATTAAAATTATTATTCATTTTATATTGGAAATCAAATTGAATTGTTCTTATGTTTTTACTTTTCTTAGTATTAAAGCTGTTAAATAGTAAATAAACCTATATAAATATTGTTTCAAACAGTCTTTTACATTTCGTAATATTTAAACGCCTCCTTAACTTTGATCGACAACCTTCGGAACTTTACGCGAATTCAACCAGCGATTGTTTCTTCTATATTAAATAACTCAATCACATCTCCTCATTTTTCTATCAAATCAGAAAATAATCCTCCCACACGTTTCGTCAAAACTTCCGTCCGAAAACTTTCGACAAACTAAAGACATCGCACCAACTTCCGTCGCAACTTTGCGAATCAGTTTATTCCAAATTGATCGCCTCAAATGAAAGTCACCTTCGTGAAACATCATTTTTTGCGCAAACTTTTAATTGATCCGAAATTGACGTCGGCCGGACGAAGACGGCCGCGGAATTAATTTTTTGAATGCGAAGGCGCACGCAAAAGCCTGATTCTGGTTTAATCGAACAGCGAAATTGCATCGGGACGGCGTACACAATTACGCGAGTATAGTCGTTGTTGCCGACTTATGACATCGCGTTGCCAGACTATAACTTTATTTCTGCATTTAGACCCGAGATTGAATAACAAAGTGTGCGCTTGATTTGCCAGTAATGACTTATACCGCGCAATAAAACATCATATGCAATTACAGGGGTTTATTGAACGACCGCGGCACTTATTCTTGCGACACTTATATATCGCGATATTTATGAATTTCGCCCGACCAGGTGTATCCCGCGGTGCGATAAACTCTGGCTTTATTACTCGTGATATCGATTATAAGTTCTCGTACGCGTTGTGTATCGAGATAAACGGAGAAAAAGTTTTGCCAAAAAAGTTGCCTTAGAGTTCGAATTGAAACTAAATTTGGCTGATTTGCTTGTGAGAAACAATCCAATTGAGTTAGCTTCATTGTGATAAACTCTTTTAAGGAGGAATATACATGTAGAAACGTCTAAATCATATTATTATTATGCATGAGTAAAATTAATCCTTAAACGGTACACTATCTTGAGCCACCCTTAAACGGTACACTGGGGTCCAAAAGGACCCCAAACTTAAATCGTGGCTGCATGGTAGTCGTGTTACCAAAAAACTTTTTCAAGTACAGTAGTGGAAAATATTCAGTGAAGTGTCTATTTTACAATGCATATTACCAGAATTTGATCTTAGACGCGAATTATTCACCATATCACAAAAGCGAGACAAAAACACGAAAAAGAAGTAAAAGTGCACTGTTTTACAAAAATGGTTCTAATTTTGGCTGTGATCAATCAAATAAGTTATAATTTTCAAGATAATATATACAAAGTGTACCGAATCGAACTATGATATGGTTATTACAAGGTATTTAAAAAACATATTTATTTTTACGAATAATCATGCCTATTGTGAGTCTATTCATAACCGCTGCATTAGTCTGAAATATATAAGTTATTTCAAATAATCTCCTTTTATAAAATAAGATTCGGTTTAGAAATGACGAATAATTCAAAAATATAAATATTTTGGACATATTTTGAATGTGTTATGAAAAAAAATTAATTTCGGATTTGGAATAAAAATATTACACTTACCGGTACACTGGGGTCAAAAAATACCCCAAACGATGTAAATCCCTGCACAGGTTGCTCGATATGTACAAAATAGAGGCTAAACACACTATAAAGGTTCGTTCACATGACAGGCATAACTGATATGACATCTGTACATACCAAATTTTGAATGTCGAAAAGATGACATTCAACCGAAAATGCGTTGGGGCACTTTTTGACTCCAGTGTACCATTTAAGGGTTAATGTAAACAACACTCGAAAAAAGCCCTATTTCTGACTTGTTTGTGACGTGGACGGCCAGAAAACTATAAATGATAGCAAAATTCTGTCTGACTGATTTGTTCAAAATTGAATTCCGAAAAATTTGGCGCAAACTAAAATGAAATTGAATGAAAATTAGTGTACCTTATTAATATTAACAAATTAAAAATTAAAATTAAATAACATTACATTATTTTAAAAATTAAATTAATTATATTAATTAAATTTTTGTAAGGCTTTAAAGGTCTATTAGATATTTTAATGAATATGTGAAACTCGTATTACTGTGATTGTGAAAAACAAAATCAATCGTTATTAATTAATAACAAATATTTCCCATAGGTGCTTTATTGGACAGGAGTGACGGAGCGGCTCTTGATACAAAAAATCCCCGGTTGTTCCGAAATTTGTCCATTAGAGGATTTTTTACTGCTACTGAAGGATGTTATACCCGATGATGAAGAGTATTACTGCTACGGTAAGCGAGATAATGACGCTTCAACGGGATACTCCAATGTGTCAACGGTTGCAAACGCACAGGCGCTTACGATTTTATACTTCTTCGCAACTTTATCGATCATACACAAATTGTTATCGCCGTAAACATCCAACGAATGTTATTGTTGCATTTCACAATCCTTCGCCCACAAGCCGCTGTAACTTTTTTTTACCAGTTGTAATTTAAATTACAATTTCAACCAGTTGTAATGTAAAATTGGTTACTAGATACGTATATTTATACAAAATCATATTTTATCAAAAGTATCATTTTCTTGTCACCGGAAAATGATAACCTAATCATAATATTTCATAATTTCGTAACTTTTGGATACGAAAAACTTCAAAATTGTAACAATACGAATCCAATTCATTTACCTCATATTTTTATTTGCTGAAAGTTTCCAGAAAGTTTCCAAAATTGACTATGAAACTCAGCTCATGTACATACATGTAAATACTTCATTGTGTAGTATAATTAAAGTATTAGATTATGAAATTTATCACAAGCTAATTTATTTTCTTCGACGAACTTCTGCATATAATCTGGAAACGAATTCCTCAATGTGAATGGTAGATTTTCAATATAGAACCCTGCATTATCGACATCACACATATTCCCAATACTCTAAATACTTTGAAGGACAATTCTTTTACCAATATTTATAGATATGAAGATCTTTATTTCTAGTTGTACTCAAATTATTATTGTTCATGTGTATGAGTAATGTCGATAATGTAGGAATTTTCTTTAGCATTTATAGAGATTGCGTATCTATCTATATATTTATATTATTTTTTTATTATTAAAAAGTAAAGCTCTACGTGAAGTTCGCAGGTAATAAATGCGCAATTGCCTGAGTGACTACCTTTTCGCTCGAAATTCAAATTGTCTTTTTTTAAATAAAATGAAATAAAATCAATAAAAATAAAATATATAAATTTTTTTAATAAAGTATTTAAAAATTATAATCAATACCAATAAACAAGTATTTAAGGGAATAATATAGAATGAGAGGGAATGAAACTGAATGAATCAGAAGGAATCGAAGGAAATGAGACGTATTAAGAAGAGAGGATGACCAAAATTGAAATAATTAAAATGAAAAAGGATGACAGGGGGTAAAAAGAAAAATGATCAGACAAAATGACGAGAATTGCAGGAATTAGATGGAATGGGAAGGACTGAGAGGGAATCAAGGGATGTTCAGAAGCAATAAGAGGGCATGAGACGACATGAGATGGAATCAGTTGTAAATAGAGCTCTGAGGAAAAGGTTTGTCTAAAACAGACAGTTTTTGTCTGTCCCAGACAATGTAAGGTAGTGATATACAGACAAAACGATTAGCGTCGTACAGCAGACAACTGAGTTGTCTAACTTCAAATGTGCTAGGGTAGATAATGACTGATTCCGGCAGTCGCGCAACTGGCTGATGTAGCAGTTTTAACCTCACAATATGTTTCGGCGACTGACAATTCGCGCTAAATTCAAATTGGCTAAATTCATATCCATGTCCAAAACAATTCCCGGAAAAGGATGATGCCAACGAAACGAACTTCCGAAAATGTACGGCACATGTTTACTCGCGTGAACGTAGTTGATGTTATCAACCGACCGACTGATATCGATAGATTGATAAGTCGGCTGCCAATCTTGTCGCCATCTCTAGACAGTAGCATTGTCTGATTTGACAATCTTATTCTCACTAACAGACACAGATCATTCCAGCCAACCTTCTGTGTCTGTAATAGTCAACTTTTCGTTGTTTCCAGACACACTTCGTTCAGACAACGCGATTGTAGGAATGATCGATTCGTTGTCTATTCTAGTCCCATTTATTGTCAGTACTTCGCAATACATTGACTAAATTAGACACTCTTAGGTTAACAAACACGCGTTGTCTGTATTAGACAAAACTTTTTTCTCAGTGAGGGATTCAAACAAAATTGTCTTTTTTTTAAATAAAATGAAATTGAATGAAACAAAATAAAACGAACTGAAATGAAATGAAACTAAGAAAATTAAATAAAATATAACAAAATGAAATAAAATGAATCAAAGTGTTCAATATTGTTGACTGAAACTTTATAAAAGTACATAGTCCAATTTTTATAATTAATAAAAAGAACTGTGTAGTCTTTTTTTAGAAACAGAATGATCTTGAAATTTATGCAAATTTTTGCGAGGCGTTCTAGTGATAAATGAATTAACTAAACTGATTTGTTGTTAGTAATAATTCCTCAAAACAATGCAGAGCTCCAAACTCTGAACCGAAAATATAATGCTCACCTGTTTGTTCTCTTTCTGACAAATCAATACTCATACTATAAAAAAATTAAGATTATATGTAATAATTAAGAATATATGTTAACATTTTATTATGCAGGGTGTCAAAACAATCTCAATAAACTTTCTAAACGTATTCTACCCATAAATTTATTGTTTTTGCCCTTCCAGTTTTAGTTATACTGATTACTGATCGATCACAGGGGACACAAACTGACTTTGTTCTATACGAATGGGGTATTGGCGTGGTCGAGGTGAGTTTCATTCAAGACTAATCTGCTTAATTTCATTTAAAATGAAATTTTATGCAGATAACTACTAAAATTACCAATTTTTATTTTTAATTTCTTGTAACGTAAAAAGGAAGGGCAAATACAAATTTTTGTATGTACAGTTTTCGTCCTATTTTTTTACATAGATTACGGTCACAAAGTTTAAGGTATTTTGAAACACTCTGTATATGTTATAGCACCACCTTCGTGAAAATTTAAATTTACATTTAGATGAAAGACAAATTGCATTCATATTTAAGTACTCAATCAATACTTATAATTAAATGTACTCCGATACTGAATAAATGAAAGTTCGATATTATAAAATGAACTGTTTTCGTTTTATAATATCGCACAGACATTTGAGCAATTATGTCAGTTGTAATGTAATTCATTTCCTGTATTGTACACTTATTCTATATCTCGTGCAGTTTTGGGCAGCATATGTTATTTGGTGAAGTTGCAAGATTTCGATGCTTCGAAGATTTCGTTCAGTCAACGTCCGCAGATATTAAATTCTCTATACAGTACAATATTCGTATAAACTTAGATTCGATATAGTTTGAAAGAAATACATGACAGTATACTCGAGACCAAAATGCAGATTACGTAAACGTGACTCACGTTACATGCTAATGCATTCTTAATGTTCTGCTCTTACATGTGCAACATTTGTAAATTTATATTCGCCCAACTAAGTATATCGATTACGGCAAAAATATGGCTAAAACTTGATATATGCCAGTCAGTAATAATAATTCTAAATATTCAGTTAACAATGCACCTTAAAAGCCAATTTTTAACGAATTTCTACGTAAATTAAAAACAAATCAAAAGGTTTTTACGAGACATTTTTCCGTTAAATTAAACTGATGTTTTTCTTTCATATTTGTTTGAACTGACAATATAAAGTTAAATTTTAAATTCGTTTCGCAGAAAAAGCTGTTTCAGTGACTGAAACGCATGTTCGCGTTTCAATGTGCAACCTGATAGACTTCTTACGTCTAGTTAGCGCGACGTTTGATTGTGCCTGACTTGATGAATGATGCCTTAAATAAGGCGGTATGTCAGCTGTCTGCTAATTATAGACAAACCGAGCAAATAATGTCCCCCTGTTAGATACTGATATGGCACGAATGCATAGTAGTCGTGCACAGTTTTAGAAAATCAACGGCCTCATAATTCTGTGGTGAAACATCAGTAATGACGTAGAATCGTGACGACTTTGAACGCATGTCCCGCTGGTGCGGCAATTATGTTTACAATTAATTTCAGGGGTATTACCATTGTGTACGCCCGTATTTGCGGAAATGTACAAACACTTTTGTCGGTGCCTCAGTTCGTGATGTCACGAATAAATCTTTCTAATTACACACAACAACTTTTATTAAAAAAGTACTGTCTAATTTGCGAAAGAATCCGAGTTTCATTTAAAATTAAAATAAATCCGCTTGAAGTAAGCGGATTTTCGCTAAACGAACAGATTTTTCACATGAACACATTTTTTGAAAAATTAATTTAACATTCTTTGAAAAATCTGGAATTCTCACTTCCCCGCAGCGAAAATTAAAACTATAATTAAACAATTAGACGCCACTTAACCGATTAATATAAAAATGATTCCCACTTAAAACGAGACGCAAATCCTATTAACGTTCCAGCACGAAAAGAATACATTAAAAGGATGATGCGGTATTGCGCGGCAGCGTTACAAGTCATTATAATTTTATTGACCGTATCGAATATTTAAACGCCTAATTAAGTTATAAATTCAATTCCGTACAATTAACCCTTAACTTATCCTCGATCCACGTTTACTGTTACACGACCCGTAACGAATCAAATCTATTAAGCAGCGGAACAATGCTGATTTGTCATTTATGCAAACATAAGCAAAATGTGTAAACAGGCAAAATTATTGAAGCGAAGTGATTGAAGCGAAACCATAATCACTTCGAATAATAGTACTGTGAGATTGACGGTCCCTTTGCTCAGTGTTATATCCCAAGTAGAAATTTACTCTAGAAAAACGTTAGAAACTAGCAAGTTTTACTAGTTTCACGCTAGAAACTCTCAATAA
>JABFPB010002237.1:0-20918 GCA_022817645.1 Ceratoteleas bidentatus
GCTGCACAGATAATCGGTTAAGTTCAACGCGGATGTGTTCAGTTCGACTGCCCACATTACCCGACTCTAACTAGAAATTATTTGTCAAAATGTGAATCTCTTTCACAGTTTCCAAGAAAATAGTTCGTGAACTTGCCCTAAGAAACAGTTTTCTTGAATACGGTACTGTAAAACTGAACCCAAATTTTGGAAATTATTCCTGGTCATTTTGTTCAGTCCTCGCCAAACTTGAAGTAATCCGCATTTATTTTGTATATCTACAGGGAAAAATTTGGTGCAGCACTTGAATCATAAGGTTCAAGTGCTGTACCAAATAAAGAGTGTCAGTTTCACCTTAGGGTTGGGGTGGCTCACGTTCCAACATAATTCAAGCGCTGTCTCAAAAGCAACTTCTGCTGCCCCCTTCCGAACAACAGTTTTTTCAATGTTGGGAATAGAGACAACTAAATGAAAACGCCTAGTTCAGGTCCACAGTTTAGCTTAACGTTTACTTGATACAGTTCAACTAAACGTTTACTTGATACAAGAGAGATTCATTTGTTTCTATCATTTTCCGTTTGCTTGTAGAAATTTTTCTTCCGTGAACGAATCTTTTCTCGCGTGGGAAAAATTTGGATAACAATCCTATTTTCTTCTATAAGTTACATGCAAACTTTCCTCCTTCTAATAAATTTCACTTCATTTTGAATAAATCTTATTCCAAATTTCATTTGGTTTAATCCGACTGCTACTTGTCGTTGATTTATCCCCATCAATCAAAGCTTGCACGAAAAAGCGGAAACCCCGTGAACGACAGTAATATATTTATTGTTCAGGATACTTAAGTACGTTTAGCGAAATTCACGGCTCGTAAAAACGTTCAAGTCTTCTAACTCGAAGACAATTGTCAGTAGTATACGACTATCGCGACGAAGAGATGTACGCACGCGGCTCGCCACTGTGCAATGCGTGACGGTAGAATGCAGGCGACATGTGAGCCCATGACCCAGGGCTTTGATGGGAACGATGCGCCGCGCTACCGACTTCTGGGAAAGATCACACTCGCGATCGAAGAGCGATCCTTCTTACATGCCACTGCACCGCACCTATCGCTTCGCGACGTGTCCTCGGATAATTCGCTTGCGCTTATGTCTGCATAAGTACCGGGCACCGACGACCCCGCGTAGATAAGGCCTAGAAAGAAAGACCAAAAGGGAGCTCGACATCTAATTTGTGCGCGATCTTATAGCCGCGCATCCTGGGAACTGCTCCTTTCTTTCGATTCAGCCGTTTGGTCATTTGATACACTAACTTTACCATCGTTTAATCGAAATCAGCGTGCGCATTCAAACGAATGCCTCGGAATGCCTCCGACAAAAATTTCACCCGCGGTTGCTTATATGACAGCGCGGCGGATGCTATCGGTATCAATATACATTCATTAAGTAGATTAAAAACGGGAAAAATAGATTTGTGGTGAAATCAGCTCGTACGTTTGGCCGACTCAATGATAAAAGATGCGAGATAAAGAAAGCTGCGCCACTGGAGATTAATTTTACCGCGGGTTCCAGGCATTCTAAGAAAAATTACGAGCCTGCACCTGTGTACCGTTAAATTTGGCTTGTCTCTCGTAAGAGGTTCGAGCGTTCGATGTAAACTTTTTGAACTTTTTAATGATAACATTAATAGTTGGCGAATGGGTGTGTAAAAAGTGAAATCGTCAAAGGCATTTTATTGATTCGACTTTGATCCTCTCGACGCGACATTTGGCCATTACGGATACGCGAAATGTCGCGGAGGCGGTAAATAATTGAATACTAAATTAGGAATTAGCGGTAATTAATGTTATTATTGGTATATATACGTCGGTAAGCTATTAATGAAAGGTTGCTTGTGTGCGTTTCTAAAGAAGCCGGTCAAACGACTTGACTCTGCGCGCGGCTTCTCGCAGGTGTACAATACGAATCCCGTATAGTAGACTACTTAAAATGCATTGGCAATAAGCCACATCGCGTTACACGCCGGTATCGTCCGCGCCAAGTTCCGAAAGCTACTTGTCTATGGCTCGCGAAGCCCATGAGGCCATGAAGCGCTAAAGTCGTCCGGTACCGTGACTGGACTATTCACAACAGAAGTTACACCCAGACACAGCACTTTGCGCTTAATTGTTCCTCCGAATGGCGTAAATACTCACTTTTATCGCCGCTTTTAGTGTCCCGAGGCCACTTTTACGAATACCCGGTTCCGCAAAAATGACCATTTACGATCGCTCAATTTTTGCACCATTCAAAAATTATTTGTGCCGTAAGCAGTGCTTTTCCGAGAATATAATAAGGCTATAATTTAATTTGTACGAATAAACTATGATCATCGCATTATGAACACGAGATATGAATTAATAGTGTTAGATATATCCTTCGCTTTATTGCGGTGAATTTTCATTTGAAGCTATGTACTGCGCGCGAAGGACTTTCATTATGCGATAATTAATGCTAAGTTGCGTGAGTTCGGTTTGTTAGATTTCGACTTTGGGGTTTTGCGACGTGTTATTGTCTCTTATAGTCAATAATAAACCTTTAGTAAATGTAGACATAATAAGGAAAGAATTGTTATTGTGATATAAAACATGTGAAAATTAGTATTTCAATAAAACTGATACTGAGTATTACAATCCAAAGTAACATTTATTATATTGAAGACAATACGATAATGCGCATAAGATTCATACTTACTAAATTGACTATTTATGTTCTATTCCCAATTTGAAACAATTCTACTAGGAAGTACATAGTGAAAGCGACTTACATATAGTCTTATTAAGGATATTTTTACAACATACCCATTTCACCGTTGGTTAACTTTTTATCTGAACTGTATGTAAAAAATTAAATGCGAAAAAGTACATGTTTGAAAGAAACATTATGAATTAGTCTATCAAAGGCGGAATAACATACACTCGTAGCAATAGCACACCGGAATTTCGCCTTGTCACCATCGAGTTGCTTACGAACTTAAAGTGTTGGTGGCCCGAGGCAAGGAATTACAGCACCCGACCTCGCGATGACAATAACAAGCAAGTATACACACGAATGACCGAGAGAGATGGAACGAAAGATTTCATCTCGCGTCTCTCGTCCGCAACGTCGAAGGTGACCTGGCTCGTAAGCACCTGCCATCGTCATTATCATCAAGCAACGGTCTAGAATACCCACCTCTGATTTCTGCCTAGGGCTTAGGTTTTATACATACAATTTATAATCCGCGATCTTTTTATCGCCTTTATTCACGCTTGTTCACTAAGACTACTTTTCATAACAAAATTAATCCCCTCCGCGATAAAAGTCGCATCTGATTACTCGACTTTTTCGCCGACTCTGCTTAATGACGAACCCGTGAAACAGTCGGCTTTTCTCGACGCGATTTATTTCTGCGCCATATTTCCCAAAGGTTCGCCGAGTTTGAATATTAATGAGGCTTTGCCGGGAAAAAATTGGCTCGATCGAAAATAACTCGTAAATTTACTCTTAAAACGCAGGCGCTTGCGTTTAACGAGAATCAGGTTCAGCGGCTGCCATAGGACCTTGCCTCGTAGAGCGTGTAATTTATTTGACACGCTTAAGCATTTTTTCCAAGTAGGTTGATGATCTTAATAGCTTGCGCAACGACGCCACAAATTATCCGACACAATGTGTCCTCACAGATTCTCCAAAAATATGTATACTGTGCCACGGATGATGTGTGTTCCCTCGCGTGGAAGGTAATCTATACGAACAACACGCCACCGTCGAGAATATTGGTACATAATAAGGAACGCGAGGAAATAGCCTCCAGTCGTTTCACACGTTATTGTCGGCGAAGTTGCTTTACTATGCGGATTATGGAAAACTAGAAATCTAGCAATGCCGAAAAAGTTTGTCAATTTTAGAAGACGATGCAGTCGTGATCGGTCGGAAATGTTGGTAAGGGTTACGAAGCACAATGGTCGGAAACCGTGTTAGACGTTATTATTGAAATTGCCTACAAATTGTTATTCTATTTATTACTTCCTTCGTCATACAATGCACATTATATCCCATGACAACGGTTATGACAATAATTACAGCTCCGAAAAAAACTGGTAACTTTTCCAGGCAATTTGATTCCACCGCAACTGACGGAATAGAAAACTCTCTACCAATTACGCCGACTGGTTCAAAGTTCACGCCCGTACGTTTCATACGGAGCTGAAAATAGCGTATTTTTATAAGGCGCCACACCTGACATGGTCAATAATAGTTGTCGACTGGATGTACGCGCCCCCTTATTAACGATGCGTTTGTGCTTTCGTCGGCGCCTCTGAGCAATCTGTTTATTTAGTGGAAACAAATTGCCTGATGAATCTGTGCAGTCATACTTCATAATTGAGAGCTTCTGTGCGCGCTCTCTATCTCGCCCAGCGAAACGGAAACGAGCCGACGCGAGCGAGAGAGCAATAAATGATAGAGCACCGTGCGTTGGATTATTATTCAATAAATTCCTCGCTGGTGGCGGCGGTTTTTTGCCGCGTCTTTCCCTAAGATGCCGATTTTTCCGAGACAATAATGACGGAAGTCACTTTGGTCTGTCGGCCAGGAAGGGGGTATTAAAAATATGATAGAGAGAGAGATGGAGCAAACAACAGTGCGGTGTGCGTAACAGCAAAGTCTCACGGCCTCTGAACCTGAACTCGTCATAACTGCAAATGGAATGAATACCTACGTTACTACCTATAGTAGCAGCCACCACAGTGGCCATTGCCTCACACCGGAGGATAGTTACTGGTACTTATAGCAGTAACCTACTGAATGGTCATGCCGTGTCGAGATTGACTTGAGATATTAAGCGTGCCCTATGCGTATGAAATGGATGTACGCGCAAACGAGAGAATACGCACGCCGATTGCCGTGTACTTCGGTTAGTAAATACGCTAGCCGATAATAAAGGAGGGGCAGAAACGCGAATGATGAATATTCCCGGATAATGAGCCGCCGGAAAATCATCGTGACTGTGTGTATCTCGGCAGCCCGCGACGACCAGCGGTAGCGCTTTTAATCGATATTTGTCTAACTAATCAAATCGCATGATCGTGCTGTTAACATTATTTGTAATGATTTGGCCGGAGTTGCGTCATCCTGGTCAAAGGGTCACTCCTTTTTAAGCAAGGCTGCGATTTTTGCCGGGCAACGTGTGATTAAAGCTCACCCGGGTCATCTTGTGATAAGAGTCGGACGTTTCCCAAGTAATTAAGATTTAACGAATATAAATCCCGAGTGAATTTACTTTACAATCTTTACTGCCTTATACCAACACGAGAGTCAGCACTTTTCTGTCGCCTTCGCGGAGGCTGGTTGCAATTCTTAATTATGAAACGTAAATATGTCGTCTAATCTGGAAGTCGGGTGCTGGAAATGGCACATTTCGCATTCTCAGGATTCTTTCTGTCGCCTCTCTCTTCGCGCGAACGCAAATCGGAAAAATTGCTATCTGGCCGACAGATGCTAAGACGAAACCCCTTGTACTTTCTGACACGAAAATGATCCGAGGAATGAATCTCCACCGTCATTTGTTGTGCACTGATTTATGATTCGCGGTCTAACTCGCGCTTATGAATCGTGCGAAAGTCTCCGTGAACGCGAGCAAAAATGTTCGTTCGTATGGGTTCGCTGCACGTATACGGCGCGCATTATCGAATTCTGTTGAGCCTCGTTATAGAGCAAGTAGCCGCCAGTTGTGTGGGCCTATCCTTCCTCGCGTATACGTGTCTTGCTTTCGCACCGCAGATCAATATACGCTCGCTGTGGTCCGCGCTGCTTCAAAATAACCGACACGCTGCTATGAAATTGATAATTTACTGCGACAGGCCTGCTGGCCACGTATCTAGTTCGTGCTGAACAACCCGTGTGTTGTTCCTTACTCCTTCTCCCTTCTTTCTTCCTTTGGAATGTTATTTATGAATCTCTTGATTCGAAACCATACTATTCGACGCAGTTTATAAACATGCACTCGGCGATATTCATCTGGGCGATTGTTAAACAAAGGTGTCAAGACACCTTTCTAGGGACATGCATATCAGAACCTACCATGTGTGGACCATTCTCCTGGATACACATGGACGTACCTCGTCTTACCTTACGAAACAATAGACAAATAATCAATTTCTCAATAACACTTGATTATTCACGAGACAGAGGGCTTCGAAGTCCTTGCTATCCTCATTTGCGGTGGCATCTAAAATTTCCCAAGGAGGAAATGTGGAGCATAGAAACCTGGGAACGGGGACGCAGCAAATTTGAGCCCGTACCGTCGCGTTCGATAGGTATTAGAGAAATATAATATATGCGGCTTGAGGCATTTGCATAGTCGGTAGTCCGTAATGGTTAACGGCTACGTAATTCACGTATGTAAGGCTGTGCCGGCTGCGGTTGGTAACTAACGAAGACGAGGCAGCCGCTGTTGTTGCAGCGGCAGTCACGGTATATCCCGCGCGGCACAAGAACAGCGACTTTTTTGCACGAGTCAATATATCAGCACAGAGCCCATGTCTAACGGGTAATGCTCTCGGGTGCGCGCGAGGCCCTTCCTTAGATCAATTGTGCGCGAGTGCACTGGTTTCGCGGCGCAGCTCCCGCGACCAATGATATCATTAAATTTCACAAAACAGCAGATGAATCTCGTCCTCGGGAGGGATTTTAGCGTTTAATTAACGTCGCATACCGAGTCGGACGCAGTGCCTTTATTTGCCCGCGGGAGGTACGAACGAGAATTTCAATGCGGATTATAAGTACCTTTCCCACCATGTCGGAGTTCATGCGTGCAGGGAAAGAAAGGCGGAGGGGATGGAGAAAACGCTTCCCCTCGGCAGCGCCGGCTCGGTGACACCGCTGAACTGGAGGGCGGTTGCCTTTTGTACGCTTAATTACCCTGTCACCGGGGCGAGCTAAATCTTATCAGCCGAAAGCATTTCCCTGTCGGTTTGCCCCGAGTAAATCAGCGTGCAGCGCCGTCATTCAGCAGGTAATTATTATTGAGCGCACCCACCGAGCAGGGACAGCGTTCGAGCCGGAATTACAATAATTTAATCGCATTCAATCTGAGAGCTTCATAAATCACGATCATTTGCATAAAAGTACTTAAAATTTTCGAAAGACGGGGCGATCGGACGGTACGGACGTTTTCAATGCTTATCGCGCGGCGGAAACTGGTCGGCGCGGAGACTTGAAGAAATGAACGTGAACGCGGCGAGAGCGGTCCGACGCAAGAAAAGTAATCGCGGTCCAACAGCATCAGAGAACTTATTATAGTTAACGCGAGAAAGCAAAAGAGTTCGGACGCGCGAGATAATCAAGTTGCGAGCACCTTGAGATAATCACGGCTCGCTCGCAGCGCATCGTATCCACGCTCATTCTTGTCTTGCGAACTAAAGTGTAAATGTCGCAAGCACTTCGGCTTTCAGGTCGGCGATGCATGAACATTAAATGTCAACCGTGTATGATGCAGCGGCGCACAGATGCGCGTTGCTCAAAGAAATGCATTACCGTTTTCTCGCGCATTGTGGAGAAGCGGGCGCATTAACCCGGTGACACGCGGAAAATTCTCGCGTGCACCGTCTGGCGATCGCATCGACGCAACCGGACGATTGCTATACGATATTATGTATATAATAAGTGTCACGACGAACGCGCGGCCGAAGAACAACGTTTCCCACGCACGTTTGCGGCGTGAAAATAAATATGTGTCATAAGTGTATTGAGCGTGAATTCGCAGTCGCGCGATTTTGGTATTTGACGCGACGGGGAAAATTTACGGACGCGCGGAAAAGAAATGTCGAATTACGAAAGTGGAGAGTGAAATATATTATGAAATGTAGCGAATTATTATGGAACGGTATAGGTGGCAGAAGTCCGCCGGACAGGTTTTTCAGCGAGCGTATCTGCAAAATGGAAATCCGGCGATTCATTTATTTTCATTGGCTGCATTAATCGTTATCGATTTCGTTTATGAAAATGAGCGGACGATTGCGAGTCCAGATGCGCGATACCGTGGCTTAATTGAAAAACAATTTCCATAATGCGCGAAATTTGTACGCGCAATAATACACATTGCGGGTAATCATTGTATTAACATAATAATACCGCAAGTTCGAGCGCTGAATGTTAATTGCGTTAGAATGATAAAGAATGATGTTTGGAGAAAGTGAAGGTAAGATGAGAATTCATCAGTTACTCTGAAAAATTAGTTGAAAAAGTATGACATATGATCATTGTCCTGGAAATCACAATTAGATAACTGCATCGCGGTTTCCGAAGTGATTGTATTAATAATTTGAGGCTTCCAACTACAAATTAATAAAGTTCCGTCAACAAAGAATAATGACTCTTTTTATTGCGTCGAATTGTATAAATCCTGCAGAAAGTACGTCTTCGTACGCAAAAAATGAATGTGGTTTTCCGCGTACGAGAATGCTTCAAGTAATAATTTTCTTCTAACAAATCATTCGGATGGACGAAATTTCATTACTCACTGCACATGTGGGAACTGTAAAAACTTTAGAAGTTTAATAAAATTATGACAGCCACTTACAGGCCGACGTGAAACAAGAAAAATCGTAAATAGCAAAATTTGTCTGTTACGAGTAACGAAATCCCGAGACTCGCGGGATAGACAAACTTTTCAGTGAATATCTCGAGGTAAACTTTCTGCGTGTCGATGATATACGAGGGAAGGTAACCCTGTTCCAATTATTATCTCGCTGTTAAAAGGCATTCACCTGGAATAATACGGAGTCGGTAAGCTGACCCGTCGCAAAGGTCCACATTCGATACTGATTTACCGCGCGTCTAATTTGTAGGCGGTCACAGTTAAACAATCCATAAACGTACTTGTGTAAAAAAGGCCTTACGCGGGCAGTCGCGCGCGAACCAACGATTTATTCATATTCAAATACGTATCTTTACGAGCACGCAGGCGCGCATTTATTTCGCCGTATTGGCCAGGCTAAATGTTGCCGCACGTATCGTTAGCTCGCCATTTCATCTAACTCTCCGCGAACTTTTACTGTTTCGTTCTTTTTTCGCGCCGCATCCACAGACCTTTTATTCATGAATTATGGCTGCCGCGACTTTCTTCTCTCATTCCGTTTCGCTATTTTTCAACTACACGCATCTGCAATTATTACCGTTGAATTAATAAACTTTTTTATAGTTTTGTTTGTCTCTTGTTAGAGTCCTTATTTCCCGTCATGTGTCGCAACCGCAAAGGATTATTTATTAAATTCCTAATTGTAGATAGTTGATCATTATTGTTATGCAAAAAGGTCTCCGAAGAAACGCGCAAAATCATAGCCTGTGCGGCCATTAAAATCTCTTAGTGTCAGCTACGTTTGAACGCGATAAGTTGGCATTTTTGTAACGGTTTCGTCTCTTTGATCACAAAACTGACAAAACAACGAACAAACAATAGTCGAGCGTTTTTCGCGCCAGATAATCGTTTCACGCCAAAAGCTTGTTACTAAACGCAGGAATCTCGCTTGCCTTCCCACAAACGTTAGAACCCGGAGCGCACCAGCTGATCGATAACGTGTGATACAATTACGCGAACATCGAGCCACGTACAACATGATTCTTTTTGCAGCCGAGCAACTCGATTTATCGCACGCTGATCGTGCGCCGCTTTCGTAAAGCAGGATTATCCAACTGGACACTATCGGCATGAATTGGCCATAAACACCATTAGGGTTCGAATGCGGACTTATAGCGCAATTTAGCAAACTTATGACGCAGCTACGCCTAAATTAGGTACTCGTTACCGGTATTACGTTCGAAAAGCGCGCCTCGTTTTAACAACGCGATTAGGCCGGCGAATCAGATTGAAATTGCACAATGCAACTCGTTATTTCGTATTCCATAACGCGATACAATCGCAGACTAAGACATCAGGCATTGGCCCGAGCGCGTGATAGTGCATCGCAAAGCGAGGCAATATGTGCGCGGCGACTTCCTAATAGAGATACAGCATAACCAACTGCGAAATTGATGCCTCGAAAATGGTCTCGTAGATCAGCGGAGACGTCCAATCGCGTTCCGAGCGATTCGCGGCCGATCGGCGCGAATCGGCGCGCCGGATTCCCGTCGTGCGCAGGCGCGCAAGCCAATGCGGAAATGTGGGCTACGCCGATAGCTCAGCGCGATCGATCTCGCGATACATTTTCCATATTCCGCGCAATCGGGTGCTCATTAAGCGCGAGTTTACGGCCCGATCGGCACAAAGCTTTCGCGGGAGGCGTTATCGCGCGGCGTCGCATTCCGCGTGCATATTTATTGTCATTGCGTACATTGTAATTAGTCTCATCAACCCTGGCATTTTTGCGCCGCGCGCGAACTGGCCGCATGCCGAACATGCGCGCGCCGCGCGTTCCTGCGCCGTGCATAAACGTCGCATTGTTTTTTCACGATTGTTTTTACGACGCTGCCATCCATTAGATGTTATGCGCGCGCGTCACTGGCAGCTCGTGCTTTTCATACATTATTGCCGTTTATATTATGAATCGCGATTTTTACGTTCCGCTGCGGGGATCATAAATTCGAGCCGGGCCCGCGATGTCGATAAAACCTTTTTTCGGACGCGGCGCTGTCTAGCGAAGAGTTTACTGTGTGACGCCGCGTTTTTGAGCGCGCTCGCGATCGGTTGCAGGTTGTCCCCGGTTAATGGGCCGCGAACATCGGCAGAAGAGAGGGAATTGGAATTGAGAAGTTTTCATTGTAAAGTGGGCATAAGACGATTGGGGGTGAAAATGTACGAAACGTGAAATTGTATGAAATTGGAAATACTAGAGGGTGGCGATTGAACTGAAAAATTGTCAAAAAAACGGGAAAAATCGGGGAATTCTTAATTTTTGGAAAATGCAGGAACGGAGCGAAGATAACTTTTAGTATATGTTTTGTACACATTTTAAAATATTTTGAAAATATTGGAATGTTTAATGTAACAAATATTTAGTAAATATTTAAATATATCTCCTAAATAATTAAAAAGATTGTCTACACATTTTTTGTAAAACTATTTATAAATATTAAAAAATGTCTATAAAATATTGACTAACTGTTAAATATGTGACACTGAATATTTCCTACATTTTTCAAATATGTTTACAAAAATGTTGCACTCTTAGGAAAATGTTGTTGAAAAATAGGGGAACTGTCAATTAGATTAGTATAATTCGTTTGTTAGTTATTTCGAAACTATGTTTGAAATTAGGAATAACTATTAATTTAGAAATAAAATCATGAAAAAATATGCAGCTTTTGTTTTCACTGACAATTTTTTTGAATATTTGAATTTCTGAAAGGATATTTACTCGTGAGGTGCGGGGTAAGGGGGATATAGAACATGATATGTATTAAATTATAGTTTCAATTGGGCTGGTTATTCTTATAACTTGTTTACAAATGCCATAAAATATTATTAAGCCCTAGTTTCACAATATTGAAACATATTTACTTTCAACGTTCAGTATTTATTTTCATCCGGTGAATCTACTTTTGTGATATAAAAAATACAGAAAAACTTTTAATTCCCATCACTTTTCGGTTTTGAAAGTCATAACAAATTGTTTAAAGCTTCTGCTACAAACTCACCGATAAAACATTTAACTTTTTTTCATAACTTATCCACAAATCACTTTTCTAATTAAGAGAAAATGAAATATAGTGTAAACAGTTAACATTTAATGTTAGAACAGAGTGGGATTTCATTATTTTGAAACGATGAATTTATAGAGAATATATATATATATACAGATTTAGTTATGACTGTTGTATTAGTTGAGACTTTCAAAAACAAAATACGATGGAAATTGAAAGTTTAGTTGCATTTTTTCTATTACAAAAGTAGATTCACAATTTCCAGCATTAAAAATTAAATATTTTTACATTCGAAATTGTGAAAAGATGGTTTGATAATATCTTAAAGCATTATTAAACGAGTTACAACAATAATTAGACCACTATTTCCAATTGAAACTCTAATTTAATATATTATATATTCTCTATCCCCATTCTTTCGCACGAGTATCCTTAAAAAAGAATTATTAAACAATTTAACATAAATGAAATCACACTTTGTGCGTGTGGTACTACCTTGATAATTGGTTATTATCAAGAATAAAATTACAGAAATGTTGATTCAACACATTTTTAGCCTCGGCGCGGGGAAATTATTTCAAAATCAGCCCAAAGTCAGGAAAAATAAAATTTAATTTAATCTTTCGAATCGTCACTCTATAACAGCGACCAATCAGACACTTATATTTTTCAAAAAATTAACTCTAAGTAACTGTATGGAATTGTCAATCAAAAGTACGGCAGAATCAAACTGGCGACTTCCAAATAGAAACACCTTAATTCCATTTGCCGCCATTGTGAACCATCCAATTAAATACAATTATATAACAATTATTAATTATAAAACAAGTTTTTAAACAAAATTAGATTTCTCAGCCATCGCTATTATTACCAATTCAGTAAAATTTAGTTTTAATTCAAATTGTTCATGTCTCCATTTTAAAATTAGAACTCTTTACTTCGATTCACTGCTACTGAGACCCAAACTCCCGCGAGTGCACGATAAAAAGCGCGACGCATGTAATCCGTTCGGGCGCAATAATTTGCGGCATCGCCCGGCCCGATCCGGGCATTAGTCAGACCGGCAATCGGAGCTTGCGCGCAGTAATCGAAACCCGCGAATTCGCCCGATCGCACGGGTCGGCGTCGACTTTTATTAATCGTCGCTGGAAAAAGTGATGGGAGCGGAGACGGGCACGCGGGTGTATATACCACCCAGCGCAAAATTAATAAATCCTGCGCTCTTAAACAAACAGACTCCACCCACTCGCGCATCGGATAAGCGCGCCGGGACCTATTGATTTATTAATTTAGAGCTGGCCATTCTAAGACGTTGCTCCGCGGCGTAACCTCGACTGTTAAGGCCAACTTAAGGGATTCGCTATCCGACGTGGTATCGGTAATTATAGCCCTGGATGCGGGCGCGCGTCGGTTATGTTCATTACTGAATTATCGGCCGCGCTTGGCAAACAATGCCATGCCTCTTTCTATTCTTCGTGCCCTCTTCGTCGCGCTCGCACGCTCCTCGTCGCTCGGCGCGCCACGTAAGTCTTCGCCTCTCTGTCCAACCGACGCTGCTATCTGATGGGCCAAAGGCTGAACTACGACCGGCTATTTTCCATCCGCGTTTGTGTACGCTCGCCTATAAATATATAAACGCGCGTCTGTGTCTGTATCTCCTCTGCCTTTTCTTCGTCCCCGTCGACTTCTTCTTTCTTTGCCTTTACCCTTTTCTACGTTTTGCGGATCGCCTGGTACCCACGGGTTTCAGCGGCCGCCGCTGATTCCAGAGGTTGCTTATCGATTTCTCCTATCATAGTCCGCGCCGAGACAATTTTGAATGTCGCGCGCACAGCTGAGATACGCTCGCCGGGAATCGCGCAGATACGCCTGATTTATTCGCGCGCGCGCTGCACGCTGAACGAGATTAAAAGAGCCAGAAAGTTTATCGGCCAATGCAATCGTTGAATTTGTCAGAGCGTACGCGCCGTTCACCGTGACCGCGGCTTTGCTACTTTATTAGCGAGCAATACGCGCGGAAAACTCGCGATGAATTGTATGTACATTCATGTCCCGATTGCAATGCGACCGAACTGCAATTCGCTATTAGTTACTCGAGATGCCTCCCGATAGAATTCACGTTATTAGAGCTGAAATTCGATAACTGAGCGCGGTTTAGATTCGGAGTCGGGGAATTGATTTTACCGCGCTGGGGAAACAGTTACCGGGGTTTCGTTCCAGTGTGCCACCCCTAACAGACAAATCCACTAAATTTCGTAGATTCAACGCCGAATCTACGTTGAATCCTCGTTCGAATATTCATCCACGTATATTCCACGTGGATTTCATGTTTTATGTCTATTAGGGATCGCAAATAGTAAAAATAGCAGTTCGGACCACTTTATTGATGGGGCCCTAAAATTATATCATTTTATTTTAAGGGATCAGTCCGAGAGGCTTCGGATGGTTAGGCAACGGTCATAGTCATAGTCGACCAATTCTGACCCGTCACTGGACATAATTTTCGGCGCTCGGCCGGGTCGAAATAAACAAAGGTTGAAATTCATCGAGACACGGCCCGTACGCACAATCGCGCATCTCTCTCGAGACGGAGATGACACAGCGAAATCCGTGGATACTGGACTTTTGATCCGTGCCCACTTTTATTTCCTTTGTCACTCCTTCACGACGAGAAAGCAGACAAGGCACAGAATAACATTGTTCTTCGGCGCGGGAATGCGAGCGCGCGAACGCCCGTATATGTTTTATGCAAAACCATAAGTCCCGGCGCCATAAATCGTTCGCCGGGGTGGCCTACGCAGTGGCTACACTTCGAGCCTCTCTAGGTTCCGCGCTCATTTCGAGTCAAAAACACTTTCGATCAACGTTAAACTGGTTTAGTTTCTACCAGCGCGAACTTTTATGTGTCGTTTTTATTTCCCGCGCTGACAAATGTATCAAAATAAAACGTTTCCGAACACTTTTCGGACGCGCGTGTCTCGGTAAATAAAAGGATTTCGAGTGATAAACACGGGGGAATAAAATTGTTTCACGTAAACGGCCTCGGGAGGATGTTTCACTGCGATAACATTCAATAAGTGCGAAATGAGCAATTGGGGACTAATTTCGAAAACAATGATTCACGATGTCCGAAAAGGTTTAAACATTCGATTAACCATTTTACGACTCGACAGAGTGTTTTCTTAAGTTAATATTTTGGTTGCAAAATATATAGGGTCATACAATTTTTGTTGTAAGCAATTATGTTTTTTGAAATTGATTGATCGATCGGAAATTGTTTTGTCTGTGTAGAAGTTAGATTATGAGTGATTAATCATTGTAACTGGATGTAAGTTGTAACAACTCGTTTATATGTATGTTCAGTTGAGCGTAAACTGTTAAAAATCTAGTGCGAATTTGTCAGCCAGGAGTGAAACTTAACACTGTATGTACTTATTATTTTCTGATTGGTTCATTTGAACCTCTGCAGTGTTAATTTAAACCAGTTCACACTCGCAATTGTATTGAAACAATTTTTCCTTGTAAGACAGTAATTTAATTATAACTTAATTTCGTTTCATTTAATAAGTAAACTTAACAAGTAAAAGACAAAGTTAATTGTATTTCGAACAGTACTCGATAAATTGTATTTCCGCGACATCTTTTAAAGAAAAACATCCACCATGATTTCCAAAACTTTAGAAAAGGGACTACGTTGGAATAGTTTATTGCCTGCGAAGACAAACATGTCGATGTGGATATCATCAAAAGAAGCTAGTCATTTAAATATTCTATAAGGCGGTGTACGTTATTCCGCCAAATATTGCCGTATATTTTGATGATGACACTTGAATGAACAAAAACTGCTACGAGCAACGAATGATCAGCTAACAGAATGGCTACTGACACGAGTTACTGGCATTTTCCGAAATAAAATACATCCGCAAGTGCCATAAATCACGGGCTTGTGTACGCCATCACCTTTCGTAAAACAAAATCCCGCGGTATGTGTCCAGTCGAGTCGAATGTTAGCTGGCGGCGGGATATAATCGAAGCGGTTAAATCGCGGCCATGGGACGTACGCAATGATTTATTAATGGTGCAATAGTTGTCGAGATGCGAGCGCCATCTTCCTTCCGCTTCCACTGTCACGGATCCTCCCTTTCCGTCTGCTTCTCAATATTCATTTAACGTATAACTTGTCTAGGTGCCCTTACAATGCACGTATTATTTATATCACGGTCCCTGATAATCTATCCCTGTTAAATTCATGCGCTGACGTATTTCGCAGTTTATCTCTTCCATAAAACACTCCAATCAAATACCAATTCGTATCCGTTGAAACCGTTTAGTAGCAAATGTTAAGAGAGTTTCATCGAATACCTTCAGGAATGAGAATAACAATTTGGCAACTATTGAAACTTGGCCTATTGAAAACGTTTAGCATCATATTTACAATATACCCTAAAAATGGCAATTTCGGTTGCAACATTATGAAAGTATTGCTTTCATTATAAGTAGATTTCTATTCATATTAAACAATTTTTTCCTCTTGTCCAGATATTGAATGGAAAATCCCTTTAATATGAAAGGATTCCTGTCATGGTGAATAGACTGTTTTAAGAGCGTTACAGTCAAAATTTAAATAATATGACATGTATGTTTGGTTGACAGTTTTTAACTGTCGCAATAAAATTTAGAAACTAAAAACAGTTGCTGCGCTTGCAGTTTTTTCGGCTATATGATCTTGTTGATTTGACATTAAATCACATTCAGAAATGTTAGTATGTGAATTGTGGCTTTCAAATGAAAACACTTTCCAGATTTAGGACAAATTGTTATCTACCATCCTATGTTTGCAAGTCAGTAATATTTTTGTATCCAAATATTTTTGCGGAAATTATTTCATCAGTTTATTCGTAGTCGTCGGGAACCAGAGACGGAAGGGTTAGAAACGCATAAATCGAAGGTTGGGGATCTGGAGCGACAGACGTTCGCTTTCAGAACATGACGCAGACTATGAGACCTAAGTAGGTCCACCCACGAATCGACGCTAACTATAAGTTTTCATAGGTAGACGCACAGCAAAGCAGAATATAAAATCATTTCTTTGCGTCGGTGGATAATTTATGCTTTGTCTAATCCGCTACACCCAGTCCTAACTCTGGATCACATCACTTTGTTCCCCGTAACTAAATTGAACGTTATTTAAGAGACTTGATTAAAGTCGCCTTTCAACGATTCGCAACTCAATAAATTTGCAAATTGCTGTAGAATCCACGATGTAGCATCCAGACGATGTAAATTGAAAACTTATGGATTTATCTAAACGGCGTGTCTTTCACTGGCGACTCTTTTTATTTTTCGTCCTATTTCATAGGTCTAACGAATTTCTCCAGACCATACTCAAATTGTCAGTGTCGAAATGCAAAATTCCAAATGTCTATCAACTTTCTCTCATTCATTGAGCTTCCCACACTCGTTTGGCGAGATATTGTGAGAACAATCACCGGCGACCATTGTTTTGTGGCGCACGTAATTCTCTCAATTAGCTTTCTCATTAATTATCGATTTATCGTCTAATTGTAAAGCGATCGCGGAGAAAGGGATCATTGCCTTTCAATTCTCGGGCCTCTTCGCTTCTCACTGTTGTTGGCGTCCGAAAAATGAATAAAGCGAGCGTTATCTCGAACGAAGCGCCTGGTACAATAAAAGTTCGATCGAAGGTGTGGTCGACGTCTGAATCGACTATCTAGGTCTTGCCAAATTAAATACCCGGTCCACCCATTGCATCGCACTGCGCTTTGTTGAAAACAGAGACAACCGATTCACCTTCAGCTAATTACAATGTCAGATACCCGGAGATAATAAAATTGGGATTCCAAGTTTCAATTATAGAAACGATTAAAATTCCTCGCGGTGAAATTGTTCGAATATTCGGAAGAAAGTGTGGAAACGGTGGAAATGCAAATCGCGGAGCAAAAGAAGGCTAAATCTTATTAGACGAAGTGTTCGAGCGTTTGAATTTGATTCTCGCCGAGTTCGAAATATTAATAACGCGTTTCGAGATAAGTGCGAGTGTTAACGTCGAGAAAAATCCGAACTTGCGGTATAAATCAAAGTTAGAGAGCTGATCCCTCGTTGAGTCAAGAAGTTGCGGTCCACGCGCATGTAAGGCAGCGTCACAACATCGGTAATACAACCATAATGCTAATTTACCGTTTATGCGGGCTGTTCGTTCGCGTATATTCATTTTCTTGCTATTATAGCTTTCTCTGAGCTTTACATAACCTTGAATTTATACTTCGATACTATATTCGCCGCCTATGAAGGCGCGAATTTTAATTGGCGAATCTTGTTAATTTATTCAGTATTATGTTCCAAAAATTGTTAAACGTCTTGCGTTAACACTAAAACGAACAAGATCCTAGATCCTCAATTGTTGATGCTTAAATTGTACACAAGAACAACACTCTAAAATTACAAGATTGCATTCTTCGTCTTGAAAGCGAAAACAGACAAACAAATCGGAATAACTTTATTCTTACGCCTCGCATTGCGGAGTAAATGACGCACCTTTCCTTGATTGATATCCGCGAAAATATACAGCGTCTTTCATAGATCGCTGCTTCGCGAAGACGAAGCATCATTAGCCTCAAGGCGAGGACTCTTAACGTCTACCGATGTAGTGCGAACAATTTCTTCGTTTCGGATGATCGGAACACTTCGCTGTCGAGTGGATACGAGAAGTCTGAAGGAGAGCACAAGTGTGTAAAAGCGCACGGCAGATATTCCTAAGCAATATATGCGGGCTGGAAGTCCGGCCAAGTATACTCGTGATGACGTGTGCAAGTCATTCGTAACCGTATCGTGAGAAATACAAACATAAAGAGGTCCAAGTATCGACTTGCGAGGCGAGGAACGTCCAACGTCACTCATAGCCACCGCCCTCTGCCACCTTCCACACTTTTTCTTCGGTTTTTAAATGGAAATTAAACACAACCTTTCCTGTAATCTATATCGTTCGTACGGAAGGTGCCGTAAATTTTCGGATACGTTTGGCTGAGTAAATTTCCATGAGGAATAAAATAAATGCTGGCTGTGATTGAAGGAAATATATGTGATAAACTCGATGATAACATTTTTCATCGGTCTTGAATATGTATTATATTTTCACAAGTTTCTTAATTTGTGGGTACGGAAAATGAAATAAATATAATTTGACGATAAATTTTCGGGTGATGACTTACTTTTAAGCGGCATTTTAGGTATGAATAACAAATGAGACTGATGTTCAAAATTACTGTCCATACGAAAAAGTAAAACTTCGGTAATTTATCTTCAAAAACGTTCATAATTCTCATATTGTCACCGTTGACCTAGTACCTGTATTTCACGTAAAATGTGTCCTTAGTCAGAAATATATTTCCTGTTACTATCTACGTCGGCTCGTAACGAGCGGTAATGAATTATTCCAATACCTTCAGGTTTGTTTTACCGTAATAGATACACAAAGTATGTAAATATGTTGTGACAATTGGAAGTGAGAGTAGAAATTACCGATATTAATTACTTTACAGACGCCTATATACTCTTTCTGTTGAAATTACGGAGTTTTCATCAACCGAATAGATAAAACCATAGAGTATCGTTTATAAATTATATACATTTATTTCGTCGTATTAACATTGTGTGTCCATATTACACAACTTAGAAGTTTTTGTATCATTACTAAATTTTATGAGCATTATTGACAAATGATAGTGCAAGCTTAATAGCTTTGTGAAGTTCATAATTTCAATAGAATAGAGTGTGACCTGTCATTTTTTAATACATTATAGTTATATATATTATTCACGGTCTGTTATGAATACATACTTGGATTTATTCATTAATTTCAAGTGATACTGACAAAGTTCAATGCCATATCATGACTGCGTCATTTTCTCATAGAACCCACGAAAAATAAATATGCATTTGAATACCAATTTTTTACTTTCTCTTAAAGTAAATTTAAGAGAGCGGGACTCTTCACGTTTTTATGTGTTATGAAATTATTAACATACGCATCGTGGAATCTTATACGAATATAAAATCATCAGAGACCGTAAATTAAACGTTGTCAATCTCCATCGTATATTTCAATTTGTAACATTTTCACCTCATTGTCGTAAGATAAATCACTTAGCCTATTTTCAAGTCAGAATACGTCTCATCTTCTTTTCGGCTTATTATCACCATAATTTTCACCTCGATCAACATTTCATCATCGAAATCCCCGTTATAAACCGTATACCAAAAAACTGCATATTATTTGACTTATTTAGAGCAGATTCAAGGAACTGGCTACAACTAACTCAGAAATGGTTCGCGATTCCGTGTGTAATCGAACACTTATCGGCGATCAATTGTAATAATAAGTAACGACATACATGAGTTTGTTTCAATAATAGTGAAAGGGAATGATGCAAAAGGAGATCTGCTGAAGCAGTTCGAAGAATCCCCGTGGCGTGTTACGAATCCTGCCAATCACTTGAGTGTAATCGATATCGAGCCTGGAGGTGGGTATCGATCGATACGATCAGCCCCGCCCCGGGCGTGTCGTCGACCTGCACGATTTATAATGTTAATATCTCCGAGCCAAGCGAACTTGCTATGCAACGCAACGTGCCGTACAACAAACCCTGAAAAACTTGACTTTCCTTCCAATCGAGCTGCCTTTCGATTATGTTACAGTACAATAATTGTTCTTCGTACTGCTTCAATGAAGATCAAATAACGAATCGTTGGCGGAATGCTCGACTACCCCAATCGAGAAAAATTTCCGTTGGATATAAATTAAAAGCAGCATCTCGATAATGGGTTAAAGTAGAATTTATCTGAAGGCACAAGAAATTCTCGGGAACTTACACTAGATGGCAATGGTAGTCTGCAGGAAAGTCGAAGCGTTAGTTATATACACTGTCGAAAATCGTCGGTGTAAAGTGTCAATAACGGCCGGTGTTAAAATGTCGGTAAAAAAAGTAATCAAAAAAGTGTTAATGCAACACAATGAAAAGTGTAGAGATTTTAACCTATTTGAGTAGTGACAATTTATTTAGATTTTTTTGTTCCTATACCTTATTAATGAAGAGAAAAATAATTTTAACACCATGCAAATATTTATCTTTACTGATTTACACTGATTGGTGTATTTATGGGAGATTTAATTTGTACACTGAAAAGTAACACCGGCCACAACTACACTTACACCAAATTTTAACACCAAAATAGATGGAAATATATAGACACGATTCCGTGTTA
>JABFPB010002238.1:0-20919 GCA_022817645.1 Ceratoteleas bidentatus
GTTTGATGTGAAATGGCCGATTCAGAGTTGCTCAGTCCATTCGACATCACCTTAAGTAAATGAAACTAAATGGTCGCTTACTTACTGCGTGTCACTTAGTGCGTCGTTTGTGGTTTCGGAATTTGATGACCAAAGCAAAGCTACACTATCTATACTATGTCCGGGGAGAGATTGAAAACACGAATTTATATTTCTCGAAAGTCGAATGGCATGTGGCGCGTAAAACAGCTGGTTTCTAATCGATTCGATATGAAGCAGAATCGATGTGGCGCCGAATCGACCTGTGGTGTATTCGATAATTATTCCTAACAATAAAATAGTAAGATAAACTAATATGTGAAGTATTTTATTGCAAAGTTCCCTTGCAAAAATAAAATCTCTGAAAATCTCTGAAAAATGCTCTGAAAATCTCTGAATACATCTGAAAAAATCTCTGAAAAGTGCTCTTAAAATCTCTGAATACCTCTGAAAAAATCTCTGAAAATCTCATCTTTACGGACTGAGTGCTAGATATACCAATTCCTAATGCTGCTTTCCGAAAGATGGCGCCAGTAGTCTCATTTTTCGCATTTTTACGAAGATTCATAGCAGACACTTTTCTCGGTGATAATGTCGGAGTGATCGAATCTCCGACTTGATTCGAATTTGTCGGAGTTCCGAAAAATTGTCGTGAACCATGGTGGCACCGAAAACTGGGCCCCAGGATATGCCTCCGCCCGGAGGCTACGGTTCCATTCCGTTCGCGAGGGTTCCGCTCAGAACGATTTTCACAGGCAGGTTTATATTACTAAATACTCCAGCTAAATTCACTGTCAACTATATTTTCGACTGTCGTTTGAAATTTCGACAAAATGACAATGGGCGTTTTCAAATTTTTTCGAATGTTTTCAAATTTGTTGACATTTTTCAGAGTATTTTTATCAACCATCAGGGATGGAATTTAGGTTAGGTTTCGGGTTGAAGTTTATGTAATGAGTGGGGATTATAAACAGGAATATAGAAAAACTGGCTCATTGAATTTTAATAATGACAACAAGAAAATAAAATTTGAAAATATTCAAACAACTTTTCATTTTTAAAATTGTTAATACTATAATCAAAATGAAGGAAATAGTATTTTTCTGAGCTGGAAAGTAATTATAATTATTTTCCAAATCGTAATGATTTCCTTGGTTTGGAATGAAGAACTTTTAACCCTGAAAGGGGATTAATAACTAGAGCTTTTCAGAATTTTTCAGAGATTATCAGAGTTTTTGCAAATTTTTTCAGAGAAATTGCAGACTTTTACAGAATTTTTTTCGCAAGGGCATTTAATAAAAAAAAATATTTAAATCAAATAAATCTGTTATTTTTCAATTTGTTTTTTGAATCTTGTTTTTTTTATTAACCATATAATATTTTTATAGTTTACTTTTGTAGTTTAATTGAGGAAATGTATTCATACGAAAACGGTTTTAATTCATAGCACCTCGGGTGGCTGCCCTTTACATCTTTACCCAAGTTTATGGATGGTATTGTATCAAAAACGAGAATAACCGTATGCGAAAAGAAGACATTGAAGATCGCAGTGCTCGTTTTGCCATGGCTCCATTCCTCCAAGCTGAGAGGGATCGAAGGTGATTTTTTTACACATCGGTCTAATCTAACTTTCTAATAAAATGATTACACCAAAAAAAAAGAAAATTAAACAATGCAATTTGAAAAAAATCAATGATGACAAATTATAATCTTTAAATCCATGGTTTAAAGGAAAAGTCTACTGTTCAAATTGGCAATGAAGAAATCTAAAGTCAGTGAAAAATATTATTTAAAATATATTCAAAATAGGATAAAAACAGATTTTAAATATATTGCATTAGGCTTTTTACGAATTTACAATTCATACAAAAATATATAAATTAGTTTCAATTTGTATTAAAACAGTTAAAGATATGATTTAATAAAAATAAATTAAATTTTTTTTTAAAGAATTTCAAGAAGTGAATGTTGAAGAAAAATTGTGTACTTAGCAAGACGAAAAGATTCGTAACGAAATCGCCTAAAAGTACATTATTATTCAGATAATAACCAAATTTTTTACTTGGCCCCCTAAAATGAAACCCACAACTGGTATTTACAATACCAAACATTTTAGGTACCTTATGCAGCTGAGAAAGAATCGCGATTACGAACGCGAACTCATGAAGGATGTTCCTGATTGGGAGGTGGGAACTTGGTATGGAGTTCCAATTTACGAAACGGTCACTATGGACGAAGAATGGACCGATCCCAGTTGGAACGAGTATACTGCGCACGCTCCTGTGAAGGATGCCCTGACTTGGCTCAAGGAGTTGCGCAGATACGACTAATTGTCTGAATAATAATCAGGAATTCAGTCTCAAATAGATTTTGGGAATAAGAGAGTTCAGTAATTCAGCTGCGTCGATTTCAAGCACAGTTGTAATTTTGAAAAACGGTCTATGTGGCAATATACAAAAAGTGTCATGATCAAAAATGAATTATTTCTTCATTTAGATACCCCGAAAGAACATTTTCTAGAAGTATTTAGATTATCAAAATTTTTTTTCATATTCTACTTATTTTTAGAAAATTCGTGTGAAGTCAAAAATATCAAAATGTACATACTTTATCAATTATACTTATAGTATGAGTTTGAGGAAAAAATGGTTAGGCTATCTAAATATATTTATTGCATCGTTCCATTTTCCAATCGTAAAAAATTATACATTGTGTTAACATTTCGAAGTAAATCTCCGAAAGAGATATCTGTCTCAAGTGTATTTTTTTTAACTTTCTCAGTTTATTTTAAACGTGATTCTTGCTCTAAAGTACAAACAAAAGTGAAGTACGTAAAGGCTACTCGCAAACACTAAAATGTAAAAAGGCATTTATTTGATGCTCTGAATTCTCTATTCATAAGAATAAAATAAAACAACAGAACCTCTACCTACCTTGGCGTATATTTGAACCGAAAGTACCAGCACTCCGTAAACCCCGACCTCTAATTTTGTATTGCATCTGTATTGCATTATGTTGAGTGACCTTTTGACCTTTCTTGACAAATATATCCATTGGGAGTCATAGCTAAAGTTAATGTAAATTAAGATGGGAAAGATAGAACAAAAAAAAACAAGAATACTCACATGGAAAATTTTATCTTGTCGTTAATATCACAAACCTCGTCGCCGAAAAAACAAAGGATCCCGACTACGACGAGTTCGATGAAGAGAGTTGTGATTATCGAAACTAGTTTTTCCGGGTGTTGAAAGTTGACTTTGATCTGAGAGAGAAGGGAAATAAAAAGTATTCTATTGTGATTTGGATGCGATGTTATTTCGCTATCACAAGCAAGTCACAGAATAGGGCACAAAATATATCACAAAAATATTACAATCAAGTCAAAATCACAAAAATGTCACATTCTAGTCTAAATCACAAAAATGTCACAATCAAGTCAAAATCACAAAAATGTCACAATCAAGTCAAAATCATAAAAATGTTACAATCAAGTCATGATGTCACAATAATGTCACAATCAAGTCAAAATCACAAAAATGTCACAATCAAGTCACAATGTCACACTCAAATCACAATATCACAAAAATGTCACAATCAAGTCATGATGTCACAATCAAGTTAAAATCACAAACATGTCACAATCAAGTCAAAATCTCAAAAATGTCACGATTAAGTCAAAATCTCAAAAATGTCACAATCAAGTCATGATGTCAAAATCAATTCAAAATAATAAAAATGTCACAACCAAGTCACAATGTCACACTCAAATCGCAAAATCACAAAAATGTCACAATGAAGTCAAAATCACAAAAATGTCACAATCAAGTCAAAATCACAAAAATGTCAATCAAGTCGTGATATTACAATATCACAATCAAGTCAAAATCACAAAAATGTCACAACCAAGTCACAATGTCACATTCAAATCACCATATCACAAAAATGTCAATCAAGCCACAATAATGTCACAATTGATTCATAGGGTCACAAAAATATCACAACCAAGTCCCAATGTCACAATTAACTTAAAATCACTAAAATGTCAATTAAGTCCCAATATTACAAAAATGTCACAACCAAGCTACAATAATGTCACAGTCAAGTCACAACATCACAATTAAGTCACAATGTCACAATCGAGTCACAAACATTACAACGAAATCACAAAAATGTCACAATCAAGACACATCACAATTAAGTCACAATGTCACAATCGAGTCACAAACAACATTACAACGAAATCACAAAAATGGCACAGTCAAGTCACAAAATATCACAACTAAGGAACAGTTAAGAGATAATTCAACCACAATCGATTTTGAGAGAATTGGATAAAAATATCCTTTTAGAGACATAATTTGTGATAGGGTTATTCATACATTATTTTATAACCGACGACTGAACTAAGTAAAAATATCAGCATTTTTTCATTTTTCGAAACAATGAACTTACGTTGAGTAAAGTTGAGCAAAGCACAAGTGCGAGTATACAGAATCCGGAAATCATCAACAGAAATCCATACTTGTTTGCTATTTGCATGAATCTGTAAACAAAAATGACCATCAGCCTCAAACCTTGACAAACGAACGAAAGACCTTACCCAATCAGCTTTTTATGTTCCATAGCATAATACTTGAATCGCTTTGTTACTGTTCTCGTATCGTAACCATCTGATGTTAAATTTTCTAACCCTCGCCTTGCATTAGAAAATTATACAGAATTACAACAATCAAGAAGTTTTTTTTCGTTTCGTTTAACAAAGTGTTTTACAATTTCAAAAATTACACAAATTTGTTGTGATATTATCAAAATAAAGTGTTTAGCGATAAAACTAATTCGCAGAATTTCAAATTGAAATAATAAAATAAAAAAAAATTAAAAATTAAAATAAAGAAATTAAAAACTTTTTAATAAAAATAAATAAATTAAACAAATTTTACAAAAAATAAATAAATTAAACAAATTTTACAAAAAATAAATAAATTAAACAAATTAAAAAAAAAAAAATAAATTTAAAAAATTAAATTAAAATAATTCAATTAAAAAAATGTTTTAATTAATTTAAAATTCCGGAATTTCAAATTAAAAATGTTTTTGCATAATTAAAGCAAATTTTGGAGACAATAATATATTCTTACTGAATTATGGCGACTTTGGAAAAAACGTAGCTCATCCCAACGAAGCTGAGAACAAAAAACCCAACGACATACGGCAAACTGTGGGTATTGTGGGCGACGAGAATAATGTATTTGAGCCAAAAGCGGTCCTTTTTGTCGTACAGCACTTGGAACGAAATTTGAAAGTACTCGCTAACCTTAATGATGTTGAGATCGTTTAACATCAGCAGCAAAAAAGGCATGGAAATGGCATACAAAAAATGCAGCTGGTATATCGCTGCAAAGACAGAGAGTTGACCAAAACTCACAATTACACACAAAGTGTCCCAAAATTGCCCATAATTTTTTTTTCACGATTTTCCCTGGTTTCAGGCCCATCACCTGTTCCTAATCTAATGATCTTTTTCATTTGCTCGAAGTTTTCGTCGAAAATTTTCCGTTCTATTCCAGTCGTGTTTTGGTATTCAGTGTTCATTAATTCTAAAGTGGATTTCAACTGCGAACATAAAGTTATAAAGTTAAATTAATTTGATTATTAATTAATTTGTTGAATTCCTGGAACGGTTTTTCGATTCTCATTTTTGTATGTGGTTAGGTGCTAAAATCAATAAGTTTTAAAAATGAAAGTTTTTTTTGGTACGTCGTATTTGCAGTAAAAGTTGTTTATAGAGACTATGCTCGTGAAAGTGATGACAATTATCCAGATGAAATTGGAGAACAGCTCGTCAAAGTTCTTTTTTTGTTTGCTTATGTAGTATATCTGAAAGGAACAGGTGTATTTTGACGAAGAAATAAATTGTTTACGTTTATTTCATTATTTATACATTTGAATAGAATAAGCAAATAAGGAAATGTTTCAATTTTTATTTGATTGAATAAATAAAATGTTCCCAATTAGAAAAATGTAGAAATATTTTAGACATATTTTGTAAAATGTTTAAAAATTATTTCCAAAAATATTTGTTAATATTTCTATAATATTTTTATGAATTTTTATATTCTAATATTACTTTAATACTTACAAAATTAATAAAATTTATTTTGTGTATTATACTATTAGTAATATTATACAAATATTATAAAATGTTATAAAATATTAAAACAATATTTTTGTATTTTCCTAGTGAAAATAGAAATATATCTTTCCTATATTACCCATATATTCCTATTTTTATTAAGTTTCTTAATTTCTTAATTTATTCTTTAATTATAAAATTTAATTTGAACTTAATTTGAGAGATTTAATATTACAGTCATATCTACCTGTCCACTATACAGAACAACAGTTGTAACCACCTGATAAAAGTAAAGAAGTAGACGAACAGTCAAATTTTGTCCAGGCCAATGACCAGTTAGCAGTAACAGTGTTTTAACAATTTTAAAGTCGGTCTCAAAAAGATGATACTTTCCACACCAAATCTTAGGAACTTTTTCACCACTCGATGACATTTTATAAATTACATTTCACACCTTCTCTCTATAAATTACACTCGAAACTTATCGAATTTTTCAACAACGTCGTTAAAATAATTTATTTGACTACATTTTTTTCAAAGTAGCATAATCTCATATAACAAATAATAATTGTCTGTAACATTTTATTTCATCCACTATCTCAAACTGACAAGAGAACCGTCATTTCAAAGACTGAAAAAAAAATGCTAAATTGTCCCTTCATTATATCCAATATTGAGACTGCAATAAAATTAATTGCTCTTAAACGTAACTGTACAATGATCCTAACGTGTAAGGATGAAATGTAATTTCGAATTAATTGATTATTCACCCTTCGCTTTTCCAACTTATTATTTGCAATTATAATTTAATTGGTATTTTAGTTTTGCGATGCAGAAGTGGAAAATGCAATTCCGATGATACGCATAGGAATGAAGTTAATTATGGATGGCTCGTACATTTTTCAATAGGCAATTTCAGATGTTTTTGTGGTATAGTTTCAGAATGCCAGTTGTGAAGTTGTAATTGCAGATGGAGTTTGAAATGAGTTTTTTATTTAAGGTATTTTCGAGATAATGTTATTTTGTGGCAGGTAAGTGAAAATATTCATTATTAAACGTTTTTAAAGAATATTGAGAATAAAATGATTGAACATGAAATAATAATAAATATAATAATTCAGAAGGCAGCATTGTTATTATAATTGCTGCATTGTGTAATTAGTATAATGTATTTTACTTTTTATTAAAAGATATTTATGAAACGATATGACAATGCTAATTATTTATATTAAATATTTCACAAATTAATTAATTTGAATGAAAAATAAAGACGGGGAAAGGTTAAATGAATTCACACATTTATTTGCACATTTATTAATAATGGGTTTTCATATAAATAATTACAACATAAAAAAGTTGAGACTTTCAGAAAACAACGGCACTTTTCATCCTGATTATTTTGATCTTTTTTCGTACTTTCTTAATATGTGTAAAAATTAAGAAAGTTTAAATAGAAGTTTCAGAGTTTTTCTCAAAAGTCCATTTTCGGATTTTGAACGATAACTAATTTCCGAAATGTCCTGAAATCGGTTTTATTCTAACAACTTCTATATTAGAATATAATATTCTGGAATTAATCCATTTTTAATATCTAATAGATTTGAACTTCCGTTGAAATTTTCAGAACTTGAATAATTTTAGGAAATTCCAGAAATTTTTGGTAAATCTAACAATTTTACAAAACTTAAATATTAAAAATTACTTTTTTAATTTTATAATAATCAAGTCTGAAATTTTCCAAATTTGATTAAGTGCGAAATTCTGTCGAAAGGTTTCGGAATGTTTCGTAAGTGTTACAATATTTTAATACGTTGCCATTTTTGGACATTTTCAAACACCCTTAGAACGTTAAAATGTATTCAGTTTTCCAGCAAATTTACTACTACCACTTACCATTTCTCATTTGGGATCTCAAATTATTTCTCATATAATTTCTTATACGAGTTCTCATATGAGAAATCACGTCAGTTTCATATGAGAACTCATTTGAGATTTTTTCATAGAGCATACATTCGTTCCCATCTTTAGTTCGCCAAAATCCCGCTAGTGTCGCATGTCCTTCTGAAAGTGCCAACGAAAATAAATAGACTCTTGATTGGCGCGCGTGACAAAGGAATCGCCGCTGCGCGAAACGAGAAATACTCCTTTAGCTGTACGTATGTTACATTATGGACACTGTCAACATTTACATAAGGGTCTCCCCCCACCCGCCGTCCAAACATTCTTCGTCGTTATAACATACATATATATTTATATTATGTACAAAACTAATCAGCAGACTCTCGACTTTCCACCCCCAACAAAACCCCTCTTCGGAAAGTACAAAACTTCTCTTCCAAGGTCGTTCCAAGGTCGTTCCAAGGTCGCCTCGCCTCTAACAACATAAGTACATTTGAACACCAACGGGTCACATCGTTTTGAGTATGTGCTACAATATACGCGTTCGTGTATGTTTGTGTGAAACTAAGGCAAACGTGAAAACGGAGACGGATAATGCAAGTTGGTAGAATATTGTCGAAATCCCCCTCCCCCACTTGTACACCTGGAAACCAAGGCCTTAAAGTCTAAGGTGACTATGTGTTTGTTCGGTTGACCTTGAAAAAGTTTCGAATTAAAGTCAATTCAAAAGAATAGGGCTGAAGGTCACTGCAATGTCATCGAAGGGCAACCGATGATGACGAATTCGAAGTGACTTTTAATCCAAAACAAACACTGGAAGCTGTTTGCAAACACATTCAAGGTCAATTTTTCAACTGTTGTTTTCGAAACGAAAAAAAAATTATTGTAGAGATAGAATTGGATGAAAAGTGGAAAATAAAGTGAACAATTATTCCGACCAGAGTTCAGAACCGACTGAAATAAGTTCCATTCTCTTCAACGAACTTTAATCACAAACTTTTTACACTTCGACCCTCACGGATTTTCATCGGCCTTCTATGATAAATATAATCTATGTGTTCCATGCTCGTCCCACTCCTTTCTTACAATATTTACTTTGTATTATATTATTATAGTTCAATCTCTGTACAGCCTATATACAATGGTTATATCACAATCGTTCTCGCGCGTTATCATTCGAGATGGACACGAATTGAAACGATGATTCCGTTTAAAGCTACAATTTCTGTTTTTCGTAAAAAGGACGTGGACATGAAAGAAGTAAAATAAATACGTTGGTCAACAATAAATTAGATTTCGGGTAACCCGTAAATAAATAAGTCCGCCAATCGATCCACGAAACAAATTCGCACTCGTTTCAATTGATTTCCATCGTGTTCACTTGCATTCAACGTATACATGCACGACACCTTTTTCTTCGCCGTGACCCTCCAAAGGCAGCACCAAAAAGCGTCCTTTCAAATATTATAACCCCTTCTCTCGCGTATATTGCTCTGATTGAAACGCATTAGAATATCGGTCGTCAAATGTGGATGCAAATTAAAACTAGTCCTTTTGGAAATGAGTTCAAGGTGACAACCAACTTATTAAATTGTATAATACAACCTCGAAGAATCGATATATCGACCGTGTAACGATGTATCGATTAATCGAATCGATGTTTCAATATATCGATTAATCGAACTACGTTTCGATATATCGATTAATCGAATCGAAGTTTCGATATATCGATTAATCGAATCGACGTTTCGATATTTCGAATAATCGAATCGACGTTTCGATATATTGATTAATCGAATCGACGTTTCGATATATCGATTGATCGAATCAACGTTTCGATATATCGATTAATCGAATCGACGTTTCGATATATCGATTAATCGAATCGACGTTTCGATATATCGATTAATCGAATCGACGTTTCGATGCATCGATTAATCGAATCGATGTTTCGATTAATCGATTGTTTGATATCGATGTTTCGATTAATCGATTGTTTGATATCGAATATTCGATACCGGAAATTTCGAGATATGTACCAACAAGCGATTCTTCGATATATTTTTTTGATCAATGTATCGATGAATCGAATTAATCATTTAAGTCATGTTTGCGTACATCGAAACTCATTTCCGGCGAAAAGTATCAAATAATCAAAGACACTGTGGTAAATCGTGGCGCGGCAATAGAAGCCCTCTTCGTGTCTTAGGCACATTAGGGAATCAAACGGAGAGACGATTCGATCGAGATCGCCGCCACCGTCCCCTCGCGGCCGATCTCGATCGACGCGCATACTCGATTATTGAGACTCTCGTAAGTATACTCGTATCAGTCCGTGTGATATAATACATTTTATACATCGAGACAGTGTTAATTTGTGTCCGTCTTGTCTTTTACTTGTCGTTCGCGACGCTTTTTTCGCGCGGCAACTTTCGCTCTCTCTCTCTCTGTCTGCCTCGCGACAGATTCACGGCAATTTTATCAAACATCGCGAATACAAATATTGTTCATCATCGTTTGCTTACAGACAGTCTAAAAATATAGATTAGTATCGTAACATTTAAGTTGGTGTCTAGTTTTGGGCAATTATTTTACTTTTAAGTTGTTTTATGTCTAACGACGGGAACGACGAGGTTATCTTCGGTTGGCTCGGTTGGTAACGCCGCTACCTTACCGACCGAGGTGTCCCAGGGGGCGTTGCATAACCACGTGGTAGGGTTTTAATTTTAAGGGTATACACGGAATCGCGTTGGATTTCGTAAATTTTGAAATGGTCCTAATGATGCGAACCGAAAATACCTCCGTCGCCCACGAGCGAATTTACGTATATATGTCTACAGTTCCGTACAACGTCGTAACACGAATCTCAAGAGAACATTTCAATACGTTTGTTAACGTAAAACACCAAACTACTCTACTCGAAGTTGGACTTTTGTCGAAAATAAACGCTGCATCGCCGATCCTCGCAGCCTTAAGGGAAGTCCATGGTTGGCAACGTCAAAGTGTTTTCAAATTAAAAGTCAACGGAAAAAAGTTTGACGTTCCGGTAGAACAGTCCGATTTTCGCCCTTCGCTGAGCTTCGATGCAAACAGAGAGCGTAGTCAAAGGAGAAAAGTTCCCGGAAAGTTTGTTCCCGGGGAACTTTTGCGAAAAGACAGCATTGAAGTCCATCCAAACAAATTCTCCGTTCCGGAGTCGAACTGCCCTCGTTGAAATTATAAATTTTTTTCCTCACCGAACTCCGAAACTGGACTTCCCCTCAAGCCGAATCGCGCCACCTGTCGAACGAAACCGGAGGTACGTCCGCGACCTCGACTTCAAAAACACTTTGACCGAACTCCGTGATATTCGTCGGAAACGTGCCGACTGCGTGACTGTAGACTCGATATTTCATATCGCCGTTTTAGTCTGCGATACTTGCCACCCACAACTTGATCCGTAATCCCCTTTAATATATAAATTGCACGCGTGCAATCAGTCTTTAGCGCTAAATCAACAAGCTTCGAAACGAATGGTCTAACGTAATTAGGAACTCAAAACGCGACTTACGATCGCGGCCATGACAGCAGAGCCCCCATTAGTCGAAATCGCGGTCTAAATGTCCCCTGTTCCTAAAGTCACAGGGACCGAAGGACCCAAACTCAGGACCCTTAGACCACTGGGGGGTCCTGCTGCCGAGTGATGCATAGCAGTAAAACAATAAATACAATCAATAAATAAAGACAGTTTCGGTCATCTCGTCCCTCGTTGGGGTCCGAAAGCGCAAAGGAAGTGGACAGATTGGTGACTTGAAGCGAGTGGGCAGTGATTTCGGTCGTCGACGGATTTTAGCCGAAGAAAACACGACACGTCCACGCCGCCCTATGTACAAATAAATAAAACGGAAACGCTCGAAAAGTACGCCGAGGTCGGTCGAACGAAAATAGCGCGTTCCACCCTGTTTTCCTGGATAATGACCCGTGCTTGAAGCTTCGCGACTGATGTGGAGGTTGTTTTTATCAATTACGTCGAATACGCATCATGGCAGTACTGTAATGGCAGCTTGAGTGCTCGTCCGAGCGAAGCGTTAGACGTTAGAACACGCTTTGATTGTTGGCCGTCACGAGTGGAAAAGTGGCCCGTCGTTACGACGGCGAAATCATACCGGAAGGTAGTCAGAATTAGAGAGACAGGGGGAAGTTATAAAAGAGAGTCAGAAATAGAGAGGGTTTGATCGAGGTTGAGAAAATTTAGGGTTCCAGCCGTGGAATTCTTCACCGGAAGTTTTGGGACTTCCGGGGAACTCGATCTGGAAACCCCAGGAACCCTACCAGCGAGTTACGGGTCTCGTTTCTCGCTGGTGAGGGATTTGGTGTCAAGGGTTTGCTCGAACAGACACAACGCCCGGTGCACGAACTCGTACTGGTCTGCGGTTTGGACCATGCCACCCCTATCGTACCTGGAAGATAGGAGGGGCTGTTAGATTTTGCGACGATGTGATTGTTGGATCTAGAGGGAGAGGGGTATTAAGCGTACCTCATTTGGCACAGGATTCCCAACACATCAACATTGCCGTCTTTCATCAGTTGCGTCATCCCGGTAGCCAGGGCGATGAAGCAACCAGTCCTGCCGATGCCAGCACTACAGTGCACCACAATAGGGCCAGGTTTTTGGTTCACTTCCGCCGCCAACCCGATCAGGGAGTCCGCGGTTAAGGGGACTCCGTGGTCTGGCCACGCGTCGTACCTAGTGGCGAAAATAGGACATCATTAAGGATCGCCTTAGAGGGATATCAAGATGTTACTTCTAGTTGAACCATCTTGATGCCTTAAGATGATCTCCTATCATAAGCTCCTTCTTGCTGAAAGATGAAAGAGGTTGGAAGAGCAACCTCCTCTTCAGCAAGAGGCAGAACCCAATAAATTAGATTACTTACCAGTAATGTTGCACAAAGCGTCTTTCCCTTTCCATCCGAAGTTCCAGGTTCCTGATCGTATACCCATTCCTGGTCTCGATTGAGGAAACAACGACCGTATACTGTCCAGCCTGTATCCGGTCGTTGTTCTCGAACGGGAAGTACGCGTCGCACTTAGACGAATCCTTCTCGTGAAGCTTCGTGATCATCACCACCACCTCGACGTTCTCCGCCCAAACCATCTTCCAGAAGTCCTCGATTGTGTGGGTCAGTGGACCTTGCGTTGCTATGTATCGGTTTCCCTCGTCATACCCCTAGTGGAGATAACGAATTGACTTCTATTTTATGTTTCTCCCGTGGGAAAACGGCTCCAGGGAAAACAAGTTATGTCTAAGGCGCAGAAATCGAATTTCGCTTTCTGCGCCTTAGACATTGCCTGGAATGAGGGGACCAAGTTTCAAAGCCCTGCGTCTTCATGCATAAAAGTTATACCGGAAATAACTTTTTCATGAAGGCGTACGACTTTGAAACTTGGTCCACACATTCCGCTCGCGATGTCTAACTGATACGCTCGTGGTACGTCGTAGTAGTGGGCTTATTTTATAAAGTAAAATTATTTTAAATATAAATTTTAGTAATTCCGTAGGGGTACTTACCCTAACGTAGTTAGCATTAATGTAAGAGCTCAGCGGGTCGTCAGACCCAGGTAAGACCACCCTCGTCCTCGAATTAGGCAATACCGAGCGGTAGCGATTCTTCACCCCTGAACCGAAGACGTCGATCTTTTCCGGCTGGTTCAACGGCACCTCGTAGAATTCTTTCTTTAGGGAGGATGAGTCACAGATGACCTTCTTCAGTTCCGACCGCGTCAACACGTTGCCAGCACTCAACAAGAATTCCTCGGCAGTACACTCGTGGGTTGGCGTGATCACCTTCGGAGGGCTTTCGGAGGCAGAGTTGATGTCAATGGTCAGGCTGGCACTGGATCCCCGGCGCTCCAGCAGACCCTTTGCCCGGATGCGGATTGGTTCGAGGCGTCGTTCGGGTGTTGCCACCGACATCGCCTACGATTGCGTCATTAAAATTGCAACTGATAATCAGGAATGCATACTATAAAAGTCCAACTAGAATCTTAGGGCTGGCTTACTTCAGGTAGGCCGGAACTAGCGGCGGTGGGGCGAGTAGTGTGCGCGGAAACGATGGCTTTGACAACCGGCTCGTGGATCCATTGGGCCTCTGCGGGCTCCTTCACCTCCTTGCTGCTCTTTTCCGGAAGACCAGCCGCACCCTCTTCAACCAACCCTCGCCTGTCCCCATCCTCAGCGTCCTTTTCACGCGACATTTGCTTGCGTAGCCATAACAGGATCTGCAAGCGTACCAAGGGTGTTAGATCGCTGAAGAACTTTAGATAGGCAGTAATAACGAACTGGCGGTTGATAGTCACCAAGAAAGCGAAGAGAATAGCGCCAGCGATGGCGCAAAGTATTACGAAGAGGGATAATTGCCAGTCTAGCCATGGCAGGTTGGCCGAGGATCGGACCTCCTGACTAGCGTGAGCGTGTAGCCGAGCTGCTCGTAAATCCATTCCAGCATCGTCCGGTCCTGTCATGGACTGCCGGGCTCTTTAAAGGAATGCAGCCATTAGTGTCTTCTCAACCTTGGTACGTTTGATGTACTTAAACTAACGGGCTGAGGTTAGTAGGTACAGTAGACTGGAGGTGCATGGTGCAAGAAAGCACCATGCTCATCTCAAAGTCCACACTAAGACTAGCACCAGTACCTGTGCTGAGACCTTGTAGACATTCCCTCTGAGACTGATGGCAAAGGAACCGACCTGGTGTCCGTCCGCTGTCTTATGAACTGCGGTCTTCCCAGAATGCAGGCGTCATCATTTCTGCTCTCGACATAACCAACGACATCGTTTAGACTACCTTAAGCACCCACCTCGGTTCCTGCAAACCATCAAACGCTCGTGATATAGTCCCTGGCTTGTCAAACGCGAAACCACCGCAAACCATTCCTCCGCGAGCGATTACGCTAATGCCACGGTGAATAGCGCTCGGTCCGTGCCCCCTCATAACGGTACCCCGCGGTTCCCATGCCCAAACGCACTCGCTCATCACTCCCCCCATAATTTTCCCAGAACGACTCGCGAGATGCGAGGTCGAAATCGTCCTGAATGAAACTGCCTCGAACTACCGCGGGCGATAACGGGACGCTGGAGGGGGATAGAGTAACCTCAAATCGTCGAGCGAAATGGCATCACGGAAACGGAGCCTGACTTGGAAAACCGCGACGCTTCCGCGGATGCAAAAAGAAACGACCTTCTGGCCTCGTTTCCTCGTGTCGTCGCGCGCGCCGGAAGTAAACATTAGAGGTTATAACTGCCGCGCATTTCAGTGTTGAGGGGCGGAACGGACAGGTACGTCGATCCGGGGCGGAGAGCGATGAAGGAAAATATACATTCATCTAATTCAACCAAGATAGAGGGCATATTTCTATTCAACGATAAAACGGATCTCTACCGATTTGAAGTTCTTAACAGCTTTGCGGAAAATTGGTCAAAAATAATTATTTAAATGTCGCGACCGCACAAAAATTTAGTTAACGCTGCAGTTTTCGAGATATTTCAAGCGATAGGGTATAAATTGAAGGTGTCTAACCGTATTCGCACTTAGTATTTTAAAAATGTATATCCTTCAAAAAGTTCTGGGGGTAGTTTGAAAAAAAATGTTCTCACCAGGTGTTGTCAGTCGACGTATCTCAATGAAACGAGTCAATTGATATGAAATTTGGGGTCGAAAAAAAACTTTTTTGAATGTTAATGTGATTGCATAAACACTTGGTATTTCAAAACAGAGTTTTTTCAACACTATAGGATTTCAAAACTGAGTTTTTTCAACACTAAGGGTTTTCAAAACTAATTATTTTCATGCATAATGATGATTTAGACCGCATAATGACTAGTACCCCCACACGTTTTATCTAATTGCGATTCCTAAAATTCTTAAAACTTGCGTTCCTCAAAGAAACTAACAATTCTAAGTCATTTGGTCATTTCTTCTCAACCAATCCTTAATGTGTTGGTCCGTAGTTTAGCCGGCGATGCACTGTGCTTCGTACATATGTAGTTGAATGTAGTTCCGCCGTCAGCCAGTAGGGGCGTACCGATTGAAATTGTCTTGCAACGCTGGTTTGTTTGGGTCGAACAGATAAACCAAGGCCGTAGGAAGCCGAGGTCCTTTCGCGGAAGGTACCCTGGATCCTGCAGCGTGAGAGGCCGCTCTATTTTGGGCGCGGATGCGGTTCAATTGGGCGCCGGCCGCCCAATTGATACTTTAATTGGCGCCGTTATTTTTGGGCACGGCTAATTATAAACGGCGGCAGCATGCTAACGCGTGTCCGCGATTTTTCACGGATCGAACTTTTTGCTCGACTTTCTTGTTTCGTCGGGGACTGGATGATTAAGTAAAATGTAACGATAAGGATGAATGAGTGTGTGAATGGAGACCTTTTTCAGGTAGAAATGCAGAATTTTTATTGCATTTATTGTGCAGAAGAACATTTCATGATTTGCGGTTTATTCCAACGCCTTCGCGAAAGTTCGCTGAATAATTTATAACTCCTCTAAAATTAACTATTTCGATGCAGAACTTTTTACAACAAAGTAACGCAGCGGCATTCTACATCCAACCGAAACGGCCGAGAAAAAAATGGAGCTATCAACGTCGTAAAGTGGCCGTAAAAAACTCTCCTCTAAACAAAGCCCGATACTCGGAAAAGCTCGGTTAAAAATAAAAGCAAACGCGGATGTCCGTTTTTCGCGACCGAAGGGTATCGCAGAAAATACGGGCCGGAACAAATGGAATCCGGATGTCGTTTATTAAAGCATCGACAGATTATCTGGGGATGCTGGTGGAGGCGATGAACGGCGCGGGAGCGCGCGCGACGGAAAACAAGGACAGTTCGTATTTTCCGTTTTTTTGCTCCCGCTTCGTTTGCTAAAATTCGGGGTATTGAACTCCCACCTACGATACTGAAATAAGCGGATGCGCGCGTCTTTGTGCACACATACGTGCAATTCGCGACGCTACACGTGTTACTCGGCCGCACGCCAGTAGGCGGCGCTTCGCGATGATCAAATTATTGTCATTGTGGAATGCTTTTTACGCTTAACATTGAATCGTGGCAATTAGACGACGGGAATTGGTTGATATGCCGCGCGAGTAGAGTTTATGCAAAGAAGCGTCCGATTCAATTTCAGCTTCAGAGGCAGAGTGACGCGTGCGCGAGAATGATATGGTGACCTTGACGGACGATTGTTTGTTAGCGAAAAGGACCGAGATGAAGACGTTTTTGCATAGTTTTAATCCGGTAGAACATAAAGTAAAATATATACATATATTAGAGGACCTTTATAAACGTTATACGTATAATATATGTATATTATGGATATATCAGATTTTTAAGTACATAATCTTCTGTTAGGGTGAAAATATATATAAAAAATAAAAATGATGATGATATTTTTAAAAATGTCATAAAAACTAAACCAAAGAAAACTAGAGCTAATAACTCTAGTAGTTATGTCATAAAAAAACATTTTAAAAATTCCGAAAACAATTTTTATTTCGTTCCGAATTTCCAGACTCTTTTCATTTGTAGATTATATTTGATAAATCATTATATACAAATAGAATGTATGTGCAATTCCTTATGGGCATCAAGCACCCGAAACAAATCATATACAACATTTGAAAAAGTATTGACAAAAATCGCATAGAGACAATTAGAACTAACCCTAATGGAATTTGTCATTACTGGGAATAGAATAAGTGTTTCTAAGTATAGTATTATGCTTAAAAAGAACTTCACCAGATTAAAATTTGAAATAGTTAACTTCGAAAATTTCACTTCTAACAGTCTCTTTTCGAACATAAGAAAACTTTGAAAAAAACCCTTAAAAGTTCATTGAAAGGTCAAATAAAATGTATCACACGTAAAGTCGTCATAAACATGTTATTTGTTTAAAAAATTGTATACCTTTCTGTACTTTCTTGTCCAGAAACTTGTAATTTTGGCTATGTCGTACATATTTTGATAATAGGCAGTTTGAAATAAATACATTTCTTGATAGTTCATAAAAAAATAAGTAAAGATAAAACTATTATGAGATCTTTTTGGAAACTTTTCGCTTTTTATTTACATTTTTTCACATCAATAGTTGCTGATTTGACTAGTTTTTCTTTTGACTAGCGTCTGTGACGACCGAACTGCGTTAAAAAGAGACGATGCACTGTACATGCAACTTTTTAACCCTTTCGCTTCCCATCGTCATAAATTGTTGTATGAATGACTTGTCCATGGCTGTATGTGTGTGACCAATAGCAGAAGATTTTATAACAGAATAGACTTTACTTATTGGTAGATATCCTGATAGGAAAACATGTACTATCATAAGTTTGTACAAAAATTACCCATATATGCAGAAATCGGGTATAGTGTTCATATGGAATGGATGCAGTAAAATAAAATTCCGATAAAATGCTGCAAGTATTGCAAAATCTTCCAGAGTGGGTACGTCGATCACGTGATTACTCTCCTTTTTCTTTTGAGAAAGATAGACAATACTTCCGGATGAAAGGGTTAATATTCCCAACCAAAATACTGAAATTCACAACACACGAAATTGTTTTCCAAACAACAAATCCGATTTGTTGTTTGGAAAATCTGAACCACTTGTTTTCACTGAGACAAAACTGGACGTACTTCTCCTGAATCGCACTGACTGCTGGAACGGCGAAACTGTTATCTCGTGAAAAAAAGCGCGGGAACTCGCGGCGGCGCTCGCGCGCATGCGACTCGGTCGAGACGCGGGAACGTACTGGCGAGTCGCGAGCCGAGCCGAGGGGACCGGACCTGTGGGGACCGGAAGATCCAACGATCAGCGCCGACTTCCGAGCGTGGGCGGAAACGTTAATCACGCAACTCGCAGCGACGACGACGATGATTTTCGGCAAATATGATTTATGGCCTTTTCAGGACGGTTAAACGCAGTTTCCCGCGCTTTCAATTCACAGGAAAGTATTAATTACATTCATTTGTATCTATTTGTTCGTACGGTGAGGGTACTGGAAAAAAACTCGGTTAAAAATTATAAAGTAGTTAAAACTTGACGTTACGACCAGAAAAAAACTCACAAAACTAACGAAAAGAAAAAAAAACATTATGAGTTGTGAGATTGGTCGGAAAGTCGACTTTAACGGAAAAGCGAAAAAAAAAGTTGTATCGAGTTTGATGAAGATAAAGGTAAGTGAACAATCGCCCCTAACAGACACACTTCTAAAACACGTAAATCCGACGTGGAACTTAAGTGGAATATACGTGCGAATGTACCTCCACGTGGATCCGTGTAGAATCCACGTTGATTCAATGTTCGATATCTATATGGGGCTATAAGAAAAGTATGTTCTTAAATACATTTGTCCAATATTTGCACAAACATTGTCTAATGCTCCATTTGACTTGTATTTGATTATATTTAGTAGATATATTGATATAAATATTGCGCAAACATTATAGAATTTTTCTGATTGGAATGTTATAAACCATCCACACAGCGTTACCCTAACAGACACACCTCTAAAACACGTAGCTTTGACGTGGAATCTACATCGAATCTACGTCCGAATGTTCCTCCACGTAGAATCCACGTGGATTCCATGTTCTTTGTCTGTACGGGTATAGTCTCGAGTGACTTTCGTTACTTTGTTCCATAACGAAATGCCTAAACAGTCAAGTCTGTTAATTTAACAGTCTGATATTAGCAGTTTGACTGTAAAAATAACAGTCTATACTGTAAAAATAACAGATTGTAAAAATAGCAGACTGTTAACAGTATTGTTTAATACTTTCAAACGCGATTAAATTCGAAACGAAATTTTCTTTTATTTTGATCGGCTACATGTCAACGTTTCGACAAGTGTTTATATTTCGCGATTCGCGGGTCGACAAACCGAGTAAACATGAAATGAGTCGAAATAAATTCCTTATAAGGAAATAAGAAAAGGTAATTTTCCCTGAAGGTCGAATACCTGTTTACAGCTGACATGCATCTAGTGTTCTGCGCAAGAGCGCCGCGGACATTATAAAAGCGCCGTGAATTTCGCAAAACACTAGTTTGTAATTCTGAAAACAGTCCGGTCGTAATTAGGTGAATAAGCCGCGATCGTCATTTCGAAAATTAAGTGAGATTTCTCTCACTTCCTTCAATTTTTGTTTAGCTATTAGCGAATGCATTATGTCCCAGGATTTCTGGTCGACATCATTAAATTTTATTAAGGGAAATTTATTTTATTTTTGAATTTCTCCAGATTATCTGAACGAAAATTTGTAAAGTAATAAAGTGCGTCCGAATAAGTATACTCGCCGTTAAGCAATTCCACCTAGGACGGAATACCACCTACTTCGAGGAACTTCGCAATTTTTGAAAGAAAAAAGAACGCCGGTGTACTTGAGTTTTCTTTTCGAAATTGTGCTTCGAATATCATTTATCACCTCTCCCTTATTATAAGAATCGCAACCGTTTGTAGTTAAAAATCACTAACAAGTATAGTTCTCCGAGTGTACTAGCGCAAACTAGTGCCAACTAGTGCCAACTAGTGCCAATTAGTGCATGCTAGTGTCAACTAGTGCGTGCTAGTGCGTGCTAGTGCGTGCTAGTGCAAACTAGTGCCAATTAGTGCCAATTACTGCATGCTAGTGTCAACTAGTGCGTGCTAGTGCGTGCTATTGCGTGCTAGTGCGTGCTAGTGCGTGCTAGTGCGTGCTAGTGCTTACTAGTGCGTACTAGTGCCTACTATGGCCTATGAGAGCCTACTAGTGCCTGTATGTACTAGTACCTACTAGTACCTATTAGTATGTACTAGTACCTACTAGAACCTATTAGTATGTACTAGTATCTATTAGTACGTA